>JAJMFN010000366.1:0-60892 GCA_030574735.1 Hansenula sydowiorum
CTAATTTCAAAGATGTGTGGTATTTTTGGTTACGTTAATTATTTGGTTGAAAAATCAAGAGGTGAAATCGCAGACACTTTGATTGAAGGTCTACAAAGATTAGAATACAGAGGTTATGACTCAGCTGGTATTGCCATAGATGGTGATAAAGCTGATGAAACTTATATCTTCCGTCAAATTGGTAAAGTTGGCGCTTTGAAAAAAGAGGTTGAGTCTCAAACAATTGACAGAGATGCCACTTTTGTTAGCCACGCTGGTATTGCTCATACTAGATGGGCTACACATGGTCAACCAAAACAAATCAACTGTCATCCTCAAAGATCTGATGTCAAAAACGAATTTGTTGTTGTTCATAATGGTATCATCACCAATTATAGAGAATTGAAAACTTTATTGATGCAAAAAGGTTATGTTTTCGAAAGTGATACCGATACCGAATGTATTGCCAAATTGTTCAAACATATCTATGATACAAACATGAAAAATGGTAACGACCCAGATTTCAATGAATTGATGAAACAAGTTCTTTATGAAATCGATGGTTCTTATGGTTTATTAGTCAAGTCTTCTCATTATCCAAATGAAGTTGTTGCAACAAGAAAAGGTTCTCCATTGTTAGTTGGTGTTAAAACCGAAAAAAAATTAAAAGTTGATTTTGTTGATGTTGAATTCCCTGATGAATTACCAAACAATGAAAGTCCAATAAATGGTAACACTCATCATACCGGTGGTTTATTACCAGTTGCTCAAGGTGAAAGTGGGTTACGTCACTCTCAATCAAGAGCTTTCTTAACTGAAGATGGTATTCCACAACCAGCTGAATTCTTTTTGTCATCTGATCCAGCCTCTGTTGTTCAACATACCAAGAAAGTTTTATTCTTAGAAGATGATGATATTGCACACATATATGACGGTGAATTACATATTCATAGAGCTACTAGAGAAGCTGGTATTTCAGCTACTAGATCAATTCAAACTTTAGAAATGGAATTGGCTCAAATCATGAAAGGTCCATTCTCTCATTTCATGCAAAAGGAAATTTTTGAACAACCAGAATCAACTTTTAACACCATGAGAGGTCGTATTGATTTTGATAATCATATTGTTAAATTAGGTGGGTTACAAAAATGGTTAACCACTGTCAGAAGATGTAGAAGAATCATCATGATTGCCTGTGGTACATCATATCATTCATGTTTGGCTACAAGATCAATTTTTGAAGAATTGACTGAAATTCCAGTTAGTGTGGAATTGGCTTCAGATTTTTTGGATAGAAGATCTCCAGTTTTCAGAGATGATACTTGTATTTTCGTTTCTCAATCCGGTGAAACTGCAGATTCCATGTTGGCTTTACAATATTGTTTGGAAAGAGATGCCTTAACTGTCGGTGTTGTTAATAGTGTTGGTTCTTCAATTTCTCGTGCTACTCATTGTGGTGTTCATATTAATGCTGGTCCAGAAATTGGTGTTGCCTCAACTAAAGCTTATACCTCACAATATATTGCTCTTGTTATGATTGCCCTTTCACTTTCAGATGATCGTGTCTCCAAGATTAATCGTCGTTATGAAATCATTGATGGTTTGAAAAAAATCCCAGAACAAATCAAAAAAGTTTTAACTTTAGAAAACAAAATTAAAGATCTATGTACTAGTGAATTGGCCCAACAAAAATCATTGTTATTATTAGGTAGAGGTTATCAATTTGCTACAGCTTTAGAAGGTGCTTTGAAAATCAAAGAAATCTCTTATATGCATTCTGAAGGTGTTTTAGCTGGTGAATTGAAACATGGTGTTTTAGCCTTAGTTGATGATCAATTACCAATTATTGCATTTGCCACTAGAGATTCTTTATTCCCAAAAGTTATGTCTTCAATTGAACAAGTTACCGCAAGATCTGGTCGTCCAATCATCATTCATAATGAAAATGATACCTCAATTAATACCGATGAAGCTTTGGCCACTTTAGAAGTTCCATTAAGTGTTGATTGTTTACAAGGTTTATTGAATGTCATTCCATTACAATTGATTTCTTATTGGTTAGCCGTTAACAGAGGTATTGATGTTGATTTCCCACGTAATTTGGCTAAATCAGTTACTGTTGAATAGATTTTACAAATTGAGATTGATAATGAATGGTGTTGTAGAGGAGGTAATCATAGAATTAGAAAAAGGAGAGGAAGAAATAGAGAAAATTTTCGATTTTGAAAATTTTTCAATTGAATTGAAAATTGTTTTAATCGAAAAGCATTGGTGCTTTTTTTAAAAAAAAATTGTTGAAAAACAAACATATTATCATAACAACAGAGACTAGGATCGTTTGTCTTTTGTTGTTAACTTATATATCTGATATCATATACTTCTGTTTTTTGGGGAAAAAAAGCTTTTTGGGTTTACGTTTAGTACTTGGTTTATACTTTTTTTTCTTTAAACACAAACTTTATTATATTATTTTGTTTTGTAGTAGATGTTAAACTAAAGGTTCTATTCGCGAGAAGATCGAAATGTGATCCTTTGCCCAAATTGATACTTGATGGACAGTTTGAATCTGTCTTATACTGTTGTACTAATTGTGGTCATAATATCACTTCGTAAGATTTTTCACTTTACTATTATCATATATCACTTTCTATTCTAATCTTATATAGAAGTGAATTGCAACTGCTGTTTTACATAGAGATGATATTGTTAAAAGTATTGGGTAGAATTAGGTACTCAGCGAATATGCTTTCCTAATTTCACTCATTGATAGTGCGTATTGATTCAATCAAGAGGAGCCAAATTTCTATAGCTAATGCTTACTCTGCAGTTATGGCATAGTAATGCTTAATAAAGCTATCCTCGAATATCTTCAGTAGACAATGGATGAATCCAAGGTCAATGCATTGAAGAGTCTATCGCATACAAAAAATCCGCTCGAATCAAGATACGAGAGGGTGCGAGATATCGTGATGAATGATGATCATGCTAACCATTCATCCACCATCCTCAGTTTTGCGAGATTCTTTCTTAATGACACGAGTGATTTTAATAGATCGCTAGATGAGGGCACAGAGGTAAGCCTGGACTGGTTTCGGATAATTATGAGTATGGATTCGCCCTACGTACATGTCCCCACAGAGAGAGGAAGAACAAAGATTGATGAAATAGTTGAAAGAGTTTTTTTTGATCAGAGTGAGAGAGATTATGTTAAAGAAAATTTTGAACCTTTCACTGATTCCCCTGGTGCTGTGAACACATTTTTTCAGAATTCAAAGATTAGGTAAATTTATGTCTTGAGCTCGAAGGAGATATCCAATGAGGAAATAGGCGCCTCATGCGAGAAAGAAGCTGACAAGATATTTTCTATTCTCAACAATAACATGATGGGAAATGAAAAGCTAGGTTTGATCACTGGAATTGCTAGAGATTCTGAATTTGAGGCTGTGAAATGAATCACGATGGGATCGTGACGAACACCGTATAACTTTTGAAGCTAATCGGATCATGAACTAATATAGATTTCTATCTGAACATGAAAAAGCAACAAAATTACTAAGATTGTTTCAAAAATTTCTAACAATTTTGATAGAGGAGTCAATTCAAGACGACTTTGAGTCTCTTTGCCTTTTCGTTACAGATTGGTTGAATTTAGGAAATGAAGGATTATCAAGCTTGAGCGTTGCTCGTGAAATAGCTAGTGGACTGCCTGATAAATTTTCAGATGAAATATATCAAAGTGGCTCAAATTTAGCACCCGTCACGATGGATATCCTTATAAGCAAAGACAATAGTGGATGTGTTGTTGTCGAAAAGAGTCCAGGGTCTGGATATTCTTTTCTCTGAGATGACACAAGATGAGCAGCTCTCTGGAAGATGTCGTGTTATCAATAGAGCTCTTCATCGGCTCCACGACATTTATGAGAGATGAAAAAACTAGTTGGGGAATATTAACGAATTATCGAACTACTATAATTTTGAAGATCAATATGGAAAAATGCAGATTAGTGAGCTCTTCTGTGAATACAAGTGAAAAAGCTGATCTCATGGGGCTTGATATTGACTTTCGAGTTATAAATAACTTGGATTGTGGACTCACCACAAAATGGGGGCTAGTTTTCGTTTTCTCCAAACTTACCATTGAGGAAAGAGAAAAGACAAAGAAAGAAATTGAGGAATCTAAGTTTTATACAAATCTTTTAAAACCTGCTTTTGAAGAAGAGAAGACTCTGGGAAAAGGTGGAAGGAATGCAGAAAATAGGGCAAAACAATTGGCAAAGAATGCTAATTATATTGGTGCTATTACTGGGAACCAACAGGTGTTGGATCCATTCATTATACAATCAGGTAGTGTCTTTCAAAGTGAAGTGTTCTTTCTTACAAATAAAGAGCTTCATGACTCTTTGAACATTGAACTTGAGGGCTTAACCACGGATCACAGACTCGTCTTGAAATTCTATCATTTCTCGACCATCTATTATAAGGATGATGATATGTTTGCTTCTCCTGAGAAATTCAATTGTGAAATTAGTTCATTACTATTGATTGAAAGGGAAAACCAACAGAATTTAGGACATCCTAAACTGAAAATATATATCCCAAGATTACATGGTACATGTTATTTGGGATTAAAAGATGAGGATGGATACGTTGCGCAAGGTGGGTTCGCAATGCTATTTGATTACATCGAAGGTGAACATTATAATAGTGACAATAAAGAGCAAGTAAGAGAGCTAAGACGCCAAGTCAATGTCTTAGCAAAAATTGGTATATATCATAACGATATTTGCAGTCGTAACTTGATAGTGAATAAAGACAATCAGTTGGTGATTATAGATTGGGGTATGTCATCAGCCAGCTAGTAATTGGCGGTTCAACATCATTAAGCGAAATATTTTCAGGCTGAAAGTCAAGATGAATGCTATAACTGAATTAAAAAATCATATACTTTTTTCAAACATGCAAACTTTATTAGATTATTCTGTTTTGTAATAGATGTTGAGCTAAAGATTCTATCTGAGAGAAGAAAAGCGTTTTCACTAGCCCAGCTATTTACGAATTGATTGTAGAGCGCGCGTAAGACCTCTTATATACGTTTATCTATACGGAGTCCTAGAATTTCAGATTTAATTGGGTATAATTTGTGACAAAAGTTCGATATTTTGCATCCAAAGTCAGATAGACAGCTAAGGGCGACAGGAAACGTTCAATAATTACGATGGCGAATCAAGTAATGAATGCGTCTCCCGACAGGTTTAAGCAAAATTAGTATTGTTGAAGACTGGGAGATATATTATTATAAAGGGCAGATTTTTGAAGAGAATCTTTTATGGATTGCCCGTTGGAAGGAGTCTAGATTGGGTATCATTGAAAATGTACGACAGCTAGTATCGATGAAGCATAGATGGCGATACTTCAATAGTTGTAAAGTAACCTGATGTCTTGTAATGCCTCGTATTTCCATGTTGACCTCAAATTGTCAAGATGATGTGGTTTGGTGTTATAGCCGAACAAGGCGTATATGTAGTTATGATGATGTACATATCACCGACTTATGAGTTGAGAATCTTAGGTAATTTGAGAGAAGCGATTCAGCGAACACTGAATCGCTTGGTGAATGAGTTCGTAAAATTCATAGCTAGAGGCTAGAAGTCAGGTTAAGCACCAATATGATATTTGGGATCGATCTTTATCCCCAGATAAGATGTGTTCATGCCGATGGTAGGTTCTGTGATATGGGATCGAGATTGAAGTCAATTGTAACTTGTGAGGTGAGATATTAAGGCTGTACACACAACGCCAAGTGGATTGTGATTGAATTTCACACCTTTACAAAAACTCTTTGGATTTTTACATCGGCATCAAAACAGATGGAAGCTTTGTAATTTTTGGTAACTTGAAACTTGAAGCTGTGTAGGGAAAGATCAGCGATGCCTGAGGTGCGTATTTATCTTGTAAGTAACGTAGCTAGCTCAATGTATGTAACGTACTAATCGAAAATCAATAAGGAATGTTTTTTCGAGGTGAAATATCTCCAAAGGGGTTGTGATTGTGAATACTTCTTGTTTCATATTCTGGAGATTGGAGGACAACAGCAAAATGTATAAGTGGAAATAACTGCGTGTTTTGTTGAGAGAAATTCAGTTCTGCAAGAGAAGCAAAAGAAAGACCTGTGGTGGTAGGAACCTCAGAGACTTTTAAGGGCTGGAAACATGGTAATATGCGGTGCTGGATGCTCATCGTGGTTGAGTTCGGTGGTTGTTAATAGACTTCATAGCGCGTGGGGTTTTTCTTTGGGAATAGAAGGACAACTCCGGTCTCTTTTGGGGAAGCGAATACTCAAAGTGCTCTTCACATGACCATTGGACATGAATAAGCTTTATCAGTTATTAATTGACAAAAGTGAAAAGGTTTCGAGACGGAATAAGCAGCTCTTGATGCAATTTCTTCAGTTAGTCTTAAGCTTTCCTTCCCCATGCATGTTCCGGCAAGCCTCGCCAAATTCTCAGAAAACAAGACACTTTGCAAAGCTTCAGCTTGAGCAAACGAGCAACGCTTCTGATTGACTCTGAATAGGTGCATATCAAGTGCTCTTTGAAAGGCTTCTCATCCTTTATCACACTTTTTAGCGGTATGCGAATGGCCAACTATTGTCGGTGAGAGTTCTTTAACTTTGAAATGCATATTCCTGCATTTTGAATATTTTCTATAGCTTGATCAAGAATACATTATACGAATCACACCAGCAAATTGAGGCAAAAGTAGACGGTCCTCTTTCTCATATCTCATATCTCGAGTGACTGTCTTATGTTGGCTACTCGACTGTGCAATAGTCGAAAGCCTAATGTTGGTGTTGCTGTTCAGTTTCTGGTTCTGAGTAAGGAAGAACAAAATTCCACGTTGTACATAGCAAGATTAGTGGCTGGACATTATGAGCCTATTATTCAACGTTCGCCCAATTGTGAACTCATCAGGCCCGAAAAGAGATAGACCTGAACTGTGGCTATCTTTGAATCTAAGACGATGTACAGTCGATTGTAATCTGATTATGACGTCTTGTAGTTTATATTAGGACTCTCCCCATCTAGCTACATGATTATTTGATTTTTGAGGTTTCAACATAAGTGGTTGCTTCTTTTTGAAAGCCGGACTTCAACAATAATATCTGACTGTTGAAAAACCCATTCTTGGTGATGGATGGTGATCACCTGCTACTCCATGTCTTCTTTGTGTATAAATGGTGCAACTTGTACTATAGTGAGATGTTTTCGTCAAGAACGATTAAAGTAATCCGGCTGATCGAGACAGATCTCGATCTTCAAAGATTCAAAATGGCCTTCCCCATAAAAATTGGGTTTGAGTAGAAGGTATGAAAAGTTCAAAGGGCAATAATGAACAAGATGTGCGGATCTGGTATCTCAAATTTGTGTTGAACTGGAAAGAACCTCGGGTCATTTGCTTCTCTTTCAATTCCTCATTGGCAAATCTCACAACTTTTGTATGCTTCTATTTTCAGCACAAGTAGAGCTACAAATATGTTTCTTTAATAAGAGTCACCGACTGTCATCTCTATCAACTTTCATGCACATACCCGAGATCCTATCCATTTACGCCTTTTATACCGATAGAAAATATTATCAACTTCGAAGTATTAAGGCTTCTCCTATCCATGTTTACGATGTGCCTTCTTGGGGGGCCTCTGCAGCACGGTATCAACGTACTAGACGTCTCAATGGTCCCCAGCTACTAGCTAGCTTCACAAGCCGCATCTTTGAAAGCCATTAAGCTTATTGACATATGTGATCAAGATGATGAAGGTGTTGATCCAAAGGCCTTCAAGACAACTTTATGCTGTTCATATCTCCTACTTGCTGTCTTCCGCTGCCAAAACATTTAGGCCCACGCTCCCCTTCTGAGGAAAGCCCCTCCGGTCTACAATTTGGCCTGATAAAACCGTATATGCTGTTTATCATGCTTAGCAATATTGTAGTAAAAATCATTGTCGTTGAGATGGGTGATGGAATCTTTTGAATCGCATGGCTTTTACGGCGGAATTGTGATTGTCAAAGCTTAATTTCAACAAAGTTTCATATTATTCATTATATTATTTTATTTCTAATCATGGTAGGCTTGTGTATGAAGTATAGCTGACCAAATATGTCCAAAATAACTGAGTTAATCCTAATTTGAAAAACAACAGATTACATCACTTCCTCAAACTAACCAGCGTTCTTGGAAGGTCCAAGGCAGACACTAGTGTACAGGGCATGAAGCTCAAATGAATATATGAATACTATAGACTCAAACAGTCAACTCACTTTTGCGAACTCTTCTGGATCTCAATTTTTTATCTGGTCTTGTGTTTCTCCAACTATCAACTGCTCTTTGGATCAATCCTCTATGGTCCCTGATCTCTGGGTTTAACCAAGCCAAATTCCATCCTATTTCATTACACTCTTTTTCATAGTTGTATCTGTTCCCTTTATATTCATCTTCAGAACACATAGCTCTTGGATAAACACAGTTTTCTAAAAGAAACTGTTGAGGTAACGAAGCTAGAAATTCTTCAAATTTTTGCTGGACGATTGGACATTTGATTGTGAAGTTTTTAATAATCTTACGTCTCGAATATGAAAACATTAAGAACTCTTCGCCTGTTTTGAAGTCTTTCTTTAGAGTTGGTTTCGTGGCTGGGATTGGACCCGGCTGAGTCGTATGTTGAATTAATTGTTGTTGTGGATCGGGGCTCTTTATAACACTGGCTAAACTTGGTGACGTTGAAGTTCTCTTGACATGGTTTCTTTTGGTAATCCCACCACTGCTGACAGGAAAAGAAGAGCGTCGAGTAGCAGTGACTGGGGAGCTCAAATGCCTTGATAATGGCTTTCTTGGCGAGGATTTGATACGAGCAAGCTCAGCACAAGCATCTGGTATCTCTTCTTTATTGGGAATGAAGTAAGTTGTAGGGGAAGGTAAAGGGGTTTCAATCGGAGATATTGGAACTGAACAGGTATTGCCAATGCTAACGAAATTCTCAGCAGATTCTTGTTGTGATTTATGTTCATCGGGAGAGCTCATGAATGTATAATCTGTCTGTTTAGCATTGTCTTGTCGGTTTGAAGGTGTGCTTAAAGGAGGTGAATTGTAGGAACTATGCTGCTGCTGTTCGTACTCTGTAGAGATCAAAGGAAACGAATCATATTGACCTTGGCTCGACTGTGTGCTTGACATTTCTACTTGAAAATCTATCATTGAGTCGTTATTGATGTGGTGTGTGTTAGAACCATGCATTTCATGAACAAAATCTTGATAAATCACAGAGTTATATTGAATACCATTGATTGAAGGTTGTGGTTGAAAGATATTTTGGTTCATTATATGTTCATTATGGGCAACGTTATTGACTATAGCAGCACTCATTTGAGTATCATGATAAGTTGGTGCATTCATATTCAATTGCGCAGTAGTGTATGCTTGGAAATTAGTCATTGTGTCGTATGGAGACATTCTGTAATCGTACAAGTTCATATTGACATTACCAGCATGTGCAAGAACAGCTTGTTTATTAGTTTCAGGATGTTGATGGTCTAGTGAAGGTGTGTAAGCTGTGTCATTGAAATAAGACGACGCTTGCATTTCTTAACCCAGCTACCTCTTAAAGGTGTGACAATGTGCGGATGTTTTTTGGTATGTATTTAGAATAGACACTGCTTGGTGGCTCTCGGTGGTCGTTGTAGGTTGATGAAATGACTTTACAAAGAATCCAGTGGGTAGACTATATGACAAATTGGCAGATATGGAGCAGATATATATATGGGACATAAATATTGTTGAACGGACGAGTTTAGAAGCTACTGAAAACACGCATTGGAAAAAAAAAAGTAAATGTTTTTGTTTTCTGTGAAGGCTTGATCTAAAGTTTGAACTGCAACAGAAGACCGCAAATACTGCTGTTGAGCTCGTTCTCAACACATCATAAACGCAATGCACCATAAGCTGCGCTACATTTACTTCTTGTCTACATCCCCCATGGACCTACGAGATTAGCCATTGCTCTATATGGTCATACAAGACCTACTGCAAGAACCCACCAACAACGCACAACTAAAGAACCCGCTCTTCTCTGATCTTGAAGCTGGAGCTTGGACTCTGCTTTGTTAGCAAATAGCCCTCTTAGCGCAGAGTGCCTTCGGTTGCAGCGCATCGCATCTCATATGCAGCTCACGGTGGTCTCGTACATGCTATGCGCAGACATTTTCATGTGCGTTTCATGCATCAACTCTTCTGTCGAGATTTTGGATTTGGGTTTCTGGACCAGTTGGAATTTGTTGCACACACGCTTTTACCCTTATATACTTCATCTTGTGAGCGACTGGTGGAAGGTGCTTGGATAATACTGGAGAACGGTGGTTCTTATGAGTTTCAAAATAGTTTGGTTGAGCTCAATTGGAGGATTACGTTTATCGAGCAATGAGCTACTGTCTACACTGGGCGCTTCAACACGAAGAGATATCCACATAAGATTCTTGGATTTCAAGCTTATTGATCAACAACTCTAAGTGTATATAGTGCCAGAGCTAGTATCGAAAAGTTCTGATCAGTAGTACAGTTGAGCCGGTTGAAGCCTTATAATTGGTGCCTTATCTCAAAATCTCAGATCACGTCCTATCAACCATTTCGAGAGGAGTACCGAGTTCTTAGCTCCACTTAGTCCCGTTCGTCGATCGGGTCATCTTCGATATGAAATATTAGTTCAAGAATCCAATTGAAATTTACAGCACATATCTCGATTTGGCGATTTAAATTGAATGGATTTGATCTTCTTCAGCCTTGCCTGCGCAACTCAACTAATTGCAAACCCACCATAAGAATCTGTAATGAGTTGAAAATTGTGGAAATTATAGTTTCAGTTATTTCCTTTGATGTGATTCTTGATAATATCTCCCAAATCCAAAATAGTTCCTACCCCATGACCGTAACGGTGCAATTTCGTTACTCCACTGAATGTCTGCTCGGCTCAATCCGGTGGGTTCTTTTCTATTTGACCACTGTAAATGTTAATTTGTTGTCAATCACTGGGGCAGACTGGCATCTCAGATTGGTTATTGGTTCCAATGACAAATGTTTTCAATCGTTAATTGAGGGTCATCAAACACGATACACTTGTAAGCTTGTGTATGTAATTTACGGGCGTAAATGCAAAAAATCAAAAGTTTTCAGTAAAGAATCAAGCGGCGACAATTTCGCGCAATTTTATTACTGACCCAATACTACCAACAGCTATATACTAGTGTTAATCTTCAAGAAGTTTTTGATGTAATCCTCGGTACGAGTCCATGACGTGTAAATGGAAGATCTATAAATTAGTGTCTACTGATTTCGTGCGATGAATACCTCAAGATGCTTGAATGATGTGCTACTGTGGGTTATCGATCAACTCATATGGCCACATAGGTACATCGTAGCACAATTCCATACCACTCAACAAGATAGCGAGATGTCACTTGCTCTTCTACCTCTTGTTGTGGACGTAAGTGGAATCATCATCTTGTGGAAGGGCTTTGTTTCAGATTAGAAATATCAGCACCACGGACATTTGACGGTCAGCGATCACCAATACTCATCAACGTCATTTTAAACAACGTATATCTTTATCTGAAGTCTATTGAACTATACGAAACCCACCACTATATGGATCTATGCGTACTGTGGAAGCTCTTTTAGTAGTATAGTTTGATAAAATCAGCAGACTTTTCTCTATTAGGAAAATTCGTTCAGCTTAGTGAGGTACCTTCCATTGCAATTTCACGCAAAACACGGCTTCAATACACATATTTCGAATGATCTTCGTCGCATTCAATTCGATTTTCTTTTGACTCTGTATATATCTTTGGTACATGCCACTAAATGGATCTGCATTAGAAACGTACATTTTTGCGAATAATCAGTGCCTGAACTTTGAAGTGATCAAGATTGGAATTTGAAGCTTGTATGTAACTATTTGATATAATCTTCCACCCTCCCCCCGCTTCATTTTCCGTTTACAAGAAATTGATAGTACCTAATCGCGATTGACATAACTAAAATAATCTTGTCTGTAATAACTAAGCTCACAAATGGTCATACAAATTGAAAGTGGATCATAGAGAATTGCTAATATTGGTTGAGTTCATGGATGAGTTTATTTTATTAGCGTTCGCTTATGTATGGTCTGATACAGACCGAGGATGTTTAAGCAGAATGTGAGCAATTAAACTCGTCAATTATTGATTATATTGACACCAACAACTTCCTAATTTCCCTCGCCAAAACTCTTGTTGGTGAAGAGTCAAGAACGACTCAATGAATCGATTGGATTTTATATGAAGTGTTTGAAAGTCAACTGCACCGCTTGTCAAATACTACTTCTCGTGTCGGCAAATGTTCCAGATCATGCTAAGATGTCTGAGAAGAAGTAAGAAGAGAAGCATCGTGTGAATTAGGTTTCGAGAACCGTAGCCAGTTCAGGCTCTCTATGAGGCTTCAAGAACCACCGAGTACTATTTAAAGTATGAAGACCCAGTTTTAAGCTACATATTCTACGATTGAAGGACCAAAATATTGCAATTTAGCTGATGAATTGAAATTATGATATAACAGTAGGACAAATAAAAGAAAGCGACGAATGTCTTACATACTGTTCTCTATATAGGTTCTAGAAGACTGATAGTAGTGTCCGTTCTATTAACTCATGTGGATCTGATTACTTGGGAGTTTTTCGAATTGCTTGAAGAGTATCGGAATTTTTCAAGCTATTTCAAACATTTCATCTCACCAGTATCAACTAGACTTTTTGTGAGCAGTCATACTTGATTGAAGACACGCTCTTTTTCTTGCTGGGTGTCACCGACATACCTCTTTGCTGCTCAGCTGCTATGGGCTTAGTACCACATTTGCTTCAACTTACCAACTTCACGACCTGGTGTTTTACGGACTTGGGTAGACTCGCTTTAATGTCACTTAACCGCGTAAAGTATCCCTTCCGATGAACTTAATTAGGGCTCGTTACCAAATTGACGTTGAACAGGATGTTATACATTAGCTTCAAAGTTGAACCAATATGGGCTAGTTGCTGGTTAAGTGAACGTATAAGTGTTCAAGTCCGCTCATATCGTTATAATCGTCTGATATTGGAAGTTTTAGCAGTTGTGCATACCGGACCATTTGTTGAAACCTTCAGCACAAAAGCTCTGAATCGTTTTCATTTAACCGTGAATCGACATGATACGAAGATTTCATAGCAAATCTAGCAATCAGTGTTCTTGTTCTATGAAAATTATATCATTATATTGGTGATTGCCTTCAGAGCAGGTTCGGAGTTTTGATACCGGTCTAGTAATCAATCAAGCAAGTACTAGCCAATATTAAGACACGATTGTTTGCAGGCATATAAGCGGAAGAAGCATGGAAATAGAAGCACTATTGTCTTTCTACTGCAGACCCGTTGCATTTTCTCAAGATTCATTCGAAAGCTCAACGTGTAGCTCGTAAGCTTAGGTCTCTCTCTAGCGAGCGGACTTGAACTTTGCGAGCGTTTAAAAGTCCATATTCCTTGGGATTCATCAAGATATGGCTCGTTAAAGTCTTACAGCTCCTTAGTTGCCTGCTTAATTGCTCAAAGACCATCGGATCACTAGAGGTATACAGTTCGTGCCCAATAATTTATCTCATTAGGCCAAATACACGGAATTGTTGATCCAGTGTTGTTCGTATAAGAATATGCAATCTTATTTCATGATCATGGTCCTTGAAACTTGAAATGGCTTCAAAAAAATGTCAGTGAGTGTGGAAGCATCCATTATAAGGCTTTTGACCTTTGGCTATTACCTCGAAGTGAGCTGAGTGCTTAGCAGAAGAGAAAAAATATGGAGGCTTTGGCTTGTGGGTTTTATGTTGCAACTGTGACAGCTGTGTCGAGTTTTGCAAGACATTCATTCCAGCTATTACTGAAATCCTCTGCTATTTGATTATTCCAGGCTGTCTAAACTTTCATTTGTGTTGTACTTGAATGTTCATCTCAGTATGTTGGCTATGTTGAATTCCATCATTCGAAAATATCACAGCGTTCATTCACCTCTTTCAAAAACTCAAAAAGATTTATGAAGAAAGAATCAGCAGTTTGTTCTGGACATGAATCTTCAATGTTACAATTAGTAATCGTAGCTTATTCGTTTGGCTTGACATATCATCTGATAATTTTGGGGCTTAGTACATCCATCGATTTATGTACGATTCGTTATATAGAAGGTATCTCACCCTTTGTTCAGCTCCAAGGTGTTCAACCAAACCTTCAAAACAGTCGAATAAAGTTTTGGAACATCATGAAAGCATGAGCTACGACAGCTAGTTGAATTTATTTGCTTATTTGGATAGCGTGTGGAGTGGCTCGAGGAATCATGATTGACAGCATGTTTTACCACTTTAGGTCTTTTGAAGCTTCTAAGGCTTCTTCCAGGCGTATGGAAAATTTGATCGGAAAGCTCGTGCATATAAGATCGTTCGCTGTTTGTATTAAAAAAGATCCCAATGTCAGACTTTCAGCCTTTTTGATGAGTGGTTGATGCTTTGCTCATTCAACGATGGTAATTGAGTTTCGAGTGTTTATATCCTCTTCAATCAGGTTTATGTTTAGGTCCTTTCACCAACACTATACTTTTCAATAGTGATTAAAGCTTGTTTTTAAGTATAATGGACAAAACTTTTGATATCATATTATAAGACATCTTTAGTAGGTTCCCCAAGACTATTTGTAATAATTTTTTTAAGCCATTTTCATGAACGGTCTTATGTCGAAGGTACTAAAACAGCATTATGAAGGTACAAAATTGTAAAATTCATGTTATTTTTCTGCGTCAAGTGGTAAGTTGTTTGTTTGGTCCTTTCGCAATTTAGGTAAGACCCATAAAACTTGATATACAACTAATTGTCTGCTGTACTATTTCACGGAAAAGTAATTTCATAGGTCAGTTATGATATCATATGATGAGAGGAGAGCCCAAACTTCATTGTTTTACAGTACTGAGCGTCTAGTTATTAGAATGTATGAAGCCAAGTTCTGCAGAGGAGGCAAACAATAATACCAACAAAGACACCGATTGGGGCCAGTATAACATTGTTGTTAGCACCATACCAGAAATGATTGTCTCGAATGAGGCATATCGGTACACATATATCAAGGGGCTTGAAGATCCAAAAGAGTTTTGAAGCCGGTTAGATTCTTCAATCGGAACAGACCATAACCTCTCACGGTTCGCTCCCTTGATTCTAGTCGTGCCAAAACTCGTTATCAATGGTTGATAGGACTACAATCAGTAGGCAAATTCAGCCTACTACTGTTGCATACAGAATGGAGTGGACAACGACATTTCGATGTTGAGCTTTCTAGAAAAACGTTAGACGCCAATCTGAGCTGTACATAGGTCATGAGCTAATTCATTCGCTGAATCCTTGATCTCCCAAGATCCTAATATGATTGAACATCATTAATAAGCTTATTCAAATCAAAATGTTGATATAGGATAGGCTGTCATGCACCAAAAATTCTTTTTCGATTCACGTAGACCTAAAAAGTCAAAGGTTGACCAGTGAATACTGAGATGCTCACATAGATACTTCTAGCCTACGATTCATAGAAACATGGGTCAGAGCTTCTGTGAGATGTGTAGTGTTGAGTACAAAGTATCTTGCAACATGTGTTATTTCTGGTTCTGTTCAAAGATCAACACCTGTCAAACTTCAGCGAGGAATTAGGCGAACTAGGCAAGGCTTAAGCTGATGCATTCTCCGTTTTACACACAACGAAGGAATTTCAATTCAAATAAACTGCTAAATTAATTTTCCGGTCTGTCCGATATTCATTTTGCAAGCGTAATTTCCAGAACGACCAAGTGCAAATTTCAGATTGAGAGGAAAAGTGCCTTTGCGTTTCAAAATCACGAGTAAACAACAAAGAAAAGGCTCTGAAGTTTGACTCGTTAATTTATCAAAGCTGCCACGAAGCTAATTCAATCGGAAGTTGCTCACTGGTAAAGGGTCAAGCTCGGTCTCCAAGAACACAACAGTCGCTAACCCATTGAAGAGAAGAACAGCTCCATCAGCTCACAATTGTTGATTGCTCCCTGAATTAGCCGCCTAATTTTAGACCAGCTACCAGCCCGAAAAAAGCTCCAACACAGCTGAGAACTATACAATCACGAAGTTTTAACAATCCTTAGAGATTAGATTTTGAGTTAAACGATGTTTTCATCTAGAAGAAAGAGCCGTGAGCCATCAACATCCATCCAAAATGGGTTTGGGGTAAGTTTTGACACATTTACTGGAAATCCATTATTGAAAAAAAAAACAGAATGATATACTAACACCTCAATCTTCTTTAGCAGCCACAACAAGGAGTTAACTCTAATGCTCTGGCTGCTGCTTCTGCCATTGGTAATGCCCTGAAAACAGGGACACCTATTCCAAGATCAAACAGCTTACAAAGATCCACCAGTTTCCAAAGATCATCAAGTTTGGTTGGGAGACCACAAGGGGCTTCTTCATCCAGGTCAGGAAGTCTTTTGGGTCTTCAAGGTCCGCCTTCTAATTTTCAACAGCGTAATCAACCCAGTAGAACACAGTCCCTGTCTGGAGGATCAGCTTACAACCAGAAACTCAAGCAAAAAAAGTCAAATGCTTCAATCCAATCTGCTGGTCCTAGAATGGTTAAAAAGCATATTCCTGGGCCATATGGCTTAATTACAATTGAGGTACCTGCTGAGGAACCTAAACAACCGGCTCATAAACCAAGAAGAGCTCAATCGTTGACAAAATCATTCTCCGACAAGGGTAGCCTGAGATCATTTCAATCAGGAAGTTCGCATGCAGGAAGCCCTCGAGTCAAGAGAGCTGTGATAAATGAGCCATTGAGAGAAGTTGATGAAGACATTCCAGATGACTTTGAGCAACGTGAACCACTACATCCTGAGGAAGTCCATGTTGTTGCAACATCTTCAAGTCCACCCCCAGCAGCTGCACAAAACTTGACATTCATTCAAGAAGAGGAAGATACAAACAATGTTATTGCCGAGGATCTAGAAAACTTGAGACTAGAAAAGGAGCAGGAGGAAGAGCAGTTGGAAAAAGAGCTTGTTTCAGAACAGAGTGCTGAGCAAAATTTGTTGAATAATAAAGTTAGTGATCTCGTAGAAGATGAAAGATCAAAAGCACATACACCAGCAGAAATCAAAGATATTAGAAACACAATTACAGAAAACGAAGCCTTCATTCTCTCACAGAAACCAGATGAAAGCGTCGATAGACCTGTTCAGAATCTTGACCTGGAGAATGAAGTCTTGGATGAATATACCGATGCTCCTTCAACTGCCAAGTCTAATGACACAATCACTGCTGGTCAGTCCTCGTACACAACAATCGATAGTGATCCCGAACAACAAGATCATCTCGCTTCCTCCATGGCTCAGCAATTACGTCCAACTATCCCGTCATTGACAGTCAATGGCAAGGCTGATGCTCCAGACCAAGTTCGTGCCGGTTCTCCAACCACAATGGGGTTATCACAGACAACATCTGTCGATACAGCTGGAAGCAGCTTGTATTCCACTGAATCTCCTGAAGTGGATGCTGCCACTGCTCAAACCATAGAATCAAGTCCAAATGGGGAACAACATGGTCGTGATTTGCAAATACCCGCAAGATCCTCCAAAAGGTCCAGTTCTACATCTCCAAGAAAATCAGCTCTCAAGAGTAAATCAGGGTCAACAATCAATTTGCAGAATGATTCAAATAACCATTCAAATAATCCTGCAAATGCTGCCTATTTGTCATTGACCACAGCTGAAAACACTAGATTGAATGCCTTATCATCTTCCAACTTGCCTGCTGCTAATTTATCAAGAACAAATTCTTCAAGAAACTCATTGAGACAAGAGCCGGCCAATAATGGCTTCAAGAGTGCTACAAGACCACAATCACAGCAACAACAGCACCAACAACAACATGGTCAAAGATTTCCTCAGAGACCTCCTCAGCACCAACAACAACAAAGAGGTACACCGCCACATTTGGCGCAAAGACGTCCAAACTCTGTCGCCGCTAGTCCAAATGGGATCAAGAAGGGAATTTCTCAGCCTCAGGGACAAGCTCAAAGACCTCAATCTCAAGTCATTGGTAACACCAAAAGAAATGTTCAAACTCCTCAATCTCAACAAACCCAATCTCCATCAAATGCTGCTGCTCTAAATGCTGCTTTGAAAAAAGCCGAAGCACCGAAACCACTTGTTAGAGCTTCGAGCTTCGAAAAGGATAGACCACAAGAAAGCCATGCTGCCTTCAAAAAGAGATCATTAAGAGACCCATCAATCAACCAACACGCAAATGTGGAGTCACAAATGGGCTTTTACAGACATCAAGCTGCCCAACAGCAGCAACATACACCCGTCAAGCAACAGCAGCAGCATCACCAACAGCACCATCATAATCACCAGTCACCATCGCACCAAACCAATGGTCATGGATTCGCAGGGTTTAAATCGAGATTTGATGATTCCGATGACGAAGATGCACCAGCTGTTCCTACTTTGAGAAGTAATAAAGGCGTACCAAACAAGGTGAATAATGATTTTGCTCCACCACCAAACAACCCATCTTTAAGAAAGCCAAAAAGCCATCTCACTTTGAGAAGCTCCAGTAACAGTGCAGTTCCTGAAAACAATTCACCAGCAAAATCATTACCAGAGAAGAGAAATACTCGTTATTTTAGTGAAGCTGATAAAGAGCAATTATTCGATGAGCATTTGAAGAAAGCTGAAGCTAACCTTGAAAAAGATAAGAAGAAGAGCGGATTTGGAGGGAAGTTGAAAAAATTATTTGGTAGATCATGAAGAATGATTGATTGGTATATCATTTTGATTCCTGTATTATAACTTAGTAATAAGAACTTATAAAAAACCATCAAGAGACAGTTCTGTTTAGACTATATATTTAAAAACGACTTATATTAATGCTTGTTTTGTCAATTATAAATTTCATTTCTCATGTATTGTAGATTTTTAATATGTTAATCATCATCACCAACATCCCAAGTTAACGAATATATATGATATATCATTATTGAATAAGAAACCGTAAACTAAAATCAATTCTCAAACTCAATCAAATTTTCGTCTTTCAAATGTGTGTCTTCAAGACCCTTTTGAATTTCACCATGTAACACCTTCAACTCATTCTCTCGATCAGTTTCCTTAACGTCACTACTCAAGGGAACATCACCAAGAGCTTGAATTTCTGCATTTTCCAACAAATCACCATAATCGTTAGTAGTCGTATCGGCACCAAAATCGTCCTCGTCCTCCTCTTCAATAATAGAAGATGGGCCTTGTTTAGACTTGATACTCGTAGCATCGTGAGCATTGTTGGAGATTGAAGTGGCCGTTGAGTCCATTCTACGACGCACTTGTGAAGCAACTCTTCTACCATCAGCCAATAACCCATCAAACATATCACGCAGAATGCCCCCTTTATCTGAAATGCTTGTGGATCTATCAAGATGGATTGATGATGATAATGTATCTGAGAATAACAATTCATAGGTTTCATCGGCTAAAATAACCATACGGAACGTGGCAAGGTTTAAAGTTAGTGGATGATTTGGATCTAGTGCGGCATTTGCCTTTATCTTGTCTATGTCTTTAGTTTCTTCCACTTGAACCAATTGAGGCTCTTCCACGGGTTGAGCATATTCAAAAGCTCTTTGAATAAAATCACTAGCAGCTGATAAATAACGCTCGCCTTGTTCTCTTTGGAAAATTTCTTGATCAATATTAACCTCCGATGGTAAAGGTATAACTTCATCGTTTGTTTCTTTTTGCTTTTCAACAATTCTATCCGCAATATAATTTTCAATTGATTTTCTAGTCAAATAGTCAAACACTTTCCCATCTTGTAACGGTTTGGTGATGTATAATAAACCTTCAGAGATTTGTAGGATACCTTCTCTATCAACCTCACCTTTGTCTTCATGATCGTAGATTTCAAAAAATGTGGAGATTGATTCCATCAAGTTTCTATTCACAAGCTTATCCAAACCAACAACAACATCGGTCAAAGATAAAACTTCTTTGGCATCTTTATCCCAAGTTCTGAACAATCTATGTAAGAAATCATCAGGATGAGAATCATATTCCTCTTCTGGTAAAGCCCAATCACAGAAGCCATTCATAAATTGTTGGAAAGTTTTGAATTCCATTGAAGATGATCCAACTCCAAGACTTGCCTTATGACTTTGAATACAATTATAGAATCTATCATAGATATTCGATACGTGTTCTGGTGATAAATTTGGAGTTCTAGGTAAATTTCTAAGTTGACTTCTCTTGATGAAAGTTTCGATATTTTGTAAAATTCCCGGTTTGAACTTATTACGTTCTTGCTCAATCAAATCATCTGTTATATTTGAAAATTCCTTGAATGCAACGATTAATAATTCTTGGAATTTTGTCAATTGTCTGAATTTTGGATCTTTTGCATTTGGATGAGCAGAATCATCCAACTGTGAGAAATAATCTTTCAAGACTGAAATAAACATCCCATCATCATCAATTTCCAGCAGTTCTTCACCATTTATTCTCAAGATAGCCAATGCAACTTGAAATAAAGTTTTCGGTCCATGTAAGAAGAATATATCAATGATACGGAAGGCAAACACTAATGGCATTGAGTTCAGGAACAATGACAAAAACCAAGGCAATGAAACAACTGATAATTGTATATCATGTTTTGTGATATGATTCCATAAGATTGGCATAGTTTTTTCAACTAAGGATTCGAAAACTTTTTGATCCAATAGAGTACCATACATAGTTTTGGAGTAATAACCTGGAACATATTTTTCACACAAAACTGAAAGAGTCCAAAATGCTTGTTCTTCAGTTTGGAAGATTAACAAAGCAGCAGCAACAATATTCATGGCTTGACAATAACCGACATCTGGGTTCTTCCAAGAATATGCAGTCAATACTCTACGCAATCTTTCTATTCCTTCTGTTGTTTGATAAGCTGAATATTCTGGTAATGAACGATTTAAATCTTTCTCTATCTCTTCTATCGCAATTGATTTTTTACCTTCATTATCCTTTAATATTTTTTCATAAATCCCCAATTCTTGAAATCTTAGATACATTGCACCAGTGGTTAACTCCCAAATTTCACCTCTCAATCTATTCGGTAGACCGACCCGCAGTAATTTATAAAACATTTTTTGACGTGTGATACTTATATTACGACCATAACGTCTGAAATAATCATACCACAGTCTTAGTTTGGATTTATCTCTCAACTTCTTTGGGTCACCAGGGTATTTGAATATTTGACCAAGTCCTCCATCCGGTGAAGTAATATTGGCTTTATCTGCGCCTGGGGCATTCTTCTTTATTATGAACTCAGAATATAAGGAATCTAGGAATGGGTCTAATTTCTTTGTGTTTGACACATTTTCTTTCAAATTGACTTTCAATTTGTGTGAGAATTCTTCAGAGCTTGAACGAATTCCAATAAATTGAATCAATAATTTGATTCCACAATTTGTCACAATTGATAATGCAAAAACATAAGCCTTTGAAGGGATTCTCTCAACTTTTTTCACGGTGGATAGGTTCAACACGAGAACACAGCTTTTCCTATCAAATGAGTCACGAAAGACCATGAAATGCTTTGTCAAATATAGCTTTCCCGAGTATACAAAATTTGAATGACTTGCTAACTGATTATCACTCAAGCTGTTTGAAATTGAACCAGTCTTCTGAGCTGACTCCTCTTGAGAAACAACCAGGATTTCAGCAGCAGTCTCGTCCAAAATGGACTCTCCATCCGGCAAGTGGAACTCGTCTCTGAACAGCTCATCTTTTGAAGGTCTCTTTGGGCTTTTTGTCTTATCGAATAATGAAAGGGATGATGCTCTTTCACGAAGCGTGTTGAAAAAGGACATTTCTCTTGCTCTCTCAATTGTCTATGGATCTCTTATTCAGGTGCAATTGAGTTGGTTCCAGTAGCGTTTTTGTATGGGCTTCAATGGATCATTCAATCCAATTACAAAGTGATCCCATAAACAATGTTTCCTAATACATAATATTGAGATAATAATAATAATTCAATTTTTACTAGGCGGATGGGGCGGAGGGTAATAGCGTGAATTGGTTGTAATAATTTTCAATTGATTGTTCAATTTTACTGCGAATTGGCTTATTTGAGAATAAAATCTTATCAGATCAAGCAAAGGGGAACAAATGCACTATCTAATCAATATTGTGCCATTTTGAATGAGGTTCATAGCTGTGTTCATTGATAAGAGATGTTTAAAAGGTGAGCATTATTAGCCGGAAACTTATCCCCGATAGTTCTGGAATATTGACACAAAAACAACTGAGAATTGCAAAATGCTCGAAATACTTTAACACAGCTTCTCATTAATCCATACAATCCGCTACCATTGGGCTGAAGGCCTATGTGATTCATGGTCTGGCAATTTTTTTCCCAGCTCCGTCCCTTCAAAACTATCATTTCTAATAGAATATCATGTTCTCAATTATTTTGAAAGGGAAGGCCGACAAATCAAAATGACAATAATAAAATCAATGCATTCGTCATATGAATCTTGGTTATAAAAGATGAATTGGAATTGACCATGACATCCAATATGACACACAATTTTTATATATATATATATTTGAAGATCATATACGATACATTAATACAGATAACACATTTTTTTTATAACACGTTAAAAAAAACAACGTCTGAATTTTAATTAATCGGCAAGGGCTGAAACAATAAACAGTTAGCATCCATAAACATTTACACTTTAATTTACAAAGATTTTAAACATACATATATATATAGAAATATTATTGCTCAGTATATAATGTGAATATTGCGCAAAAACAATACACATGGTTTAACATTTAAAAAAAAAAAAAAAAAAATAATATGGTATTATATATATGCGGGTATATCAGAAACCTATTGATATATACTTGAGAAATAAGTTTTAGGACTAACATATAGCTTTTAACTTCAAATTAAACAGTTATATGTTTTGTACAAGTGGACGTAAATAACCATAAACCCCCAAAACGGAGATTTACCGGATTGAGACAACAATGCTTGACATCTCTTAGTTGTTCAAACGCTCAGTGTTAACTAAGCTAACTCTCGGTCGCCAAGTTGGTTTAAGGCGCAAGACTGTAATGGTAAAACAAGTCATCTTGAGATCGTGTGTTCGACTCACACCCGGGAGAATTTTTTTTGCATTTCACAACATTTTGGTCGTGTCCCAACCAAGTTATAATCAATAAACTTATCAAATATTAAGATTTCAATTTGAACTCTCGTAAGTTTTGAAAGCAGTGAATGGGAGGCTGTATTAATCAAGGTATCAGCTCATATACATAATAGATCCCAGCATATACTGCATTGACGATAACATGGAGAATGACCTTTTGGAGCTGAAAAATGGTCCTTCGCCAGAGGATATTGAAACAATAGTGACAAATTATCTATCGAACAAACATGAACTACCACAACAACTACAGTTCATCAATACTTTGCTAAAGGAGATCATAGTCGTCTACCAAAGCTTGAAGACACCTGTACGGCTGCTCATAAGAAAAGTGTTTCATACATCAATTGGGATCTCAAACTTGTTGAACTTCTACAAATTGACCAAAAATGACGTATATCTAAAGTTGACAAAGGATATACTTCTAGATCCCACTTTCCTCTCAGATACACTAGACGCATGCTACCATAAGAAAACTGAACTGTCACAGGTACGATCATTGGTTGTTGGTGGTAAAATATTTCAAACGTTCGAAGGTAAACTTGAACTACAAACGTATCTTCAACTCATTTCCAAACAATTCATTGAGGTTTCCAAAAATGGAACCCATGATATATCTGATTTCATCAACCCCTATCTCTCCCTCCACCAAATAGAGGCTAAAGATGTGTTCTTTGAAAATTTTTTCACCGAACAATATTTTCAGTATGCCATCCATTATTATACTCAAATGAGCCAAATGCAGAAAAAACAATTTATTTGGAGATCCTTGATACCGTATCTTGATTCAAAGACTACAATAAATAATATTGATTCTGTCGCACGTATTATGAGCAAGTTCGATTTCAGTCAATTTGAGGACTTTGTCCTAAAGAGAATCTCAGAGCTGCAAAATATTGAACTTCAGAAAGCTATAACTATTTTATTTAAAGACTCGAAAGCTCAATTCGATACACTTTTGGATTTATGGGGAAATGAACAGTTTATAAATGATACACCACTTGACAAACAAGAATCGATGACCAGGGAACTATTAATTCTGTTAAATAATCTTGACTCGGTGGAATTAGATTCAATTACAAGAGAGAAAAGGTTCTTGGACGCTATAACCTCGAGAATCTCCACAAATGATACTTTCAAGAGAAATTTAGGGCTTATGGTGGCTAAAAAAGTTACAAAAGGTGATATTGCATTTGATATCATTGATGAAATTGTGATTGAAAAAATGGAAAAGCCAAATTTAAAACCAAAGATTGATTTTTCCGACTTGACGATTGGCCAATCTATGCAAAACCTATCTCTAGGTCCTCGTAAAGAGACCAAAATTCAAGATAGTGACGATGAATCGGATTCAGAAGAGGAAGAAAATGGTGACAATGAGACGTTATTTTTGAAAGATTTGATCAAGAAGCTCAATGATGAAAACTCAGCAAGTATCACTAAACTTTTGTTACATACAATCAAACTTGTTAGACAAAAAGCTACTTTCAAACTAGAAATAGAATTTTACAGCGAAGAATTGATTAGTGTTTTGATTGGTCTCATAAACAAGTACGATGAGAAAGATTTTGACCAGCTGAAGATCAACGCTATTGTTAGCGTTATTGTCTCGAATACAAAGATAGTTTCACACGTTATGAACTTGTTGTTCACGGGAGACTACTCAATCCAGCAAAGAATGGTTATACTAAGCTCAATATCACTTTCTGCTAGAGAATTAAGAGGAATTGATGACGAGTTCATTGATAAACCTCAAGCTGATTTCCCAACGAAAAAAATTGAACAACGTCATAAGCCATTGGTTCAAGAAGTTGAGAATGGAGAATCTACTTCAAGAATGAAGATTGAAGAATTGAAAGAAGATGACAATGAAAATGAATTCTTGGGGCAAGGTAAAATTACAAGAATTTCCAAAAAATTGACCACTCCTAAAAAGCAAACCAAGCCAAATAATCTCAGTAGAATTGCAGCCAAGTTTTTCTATCCTTTAGCTAACGGCTGGATACAAGGTATTGATGTTGGTACTTATAACGAAATGTTTCTGAAACATTACTTACAAACTATGGAATTGGTCATTAAAGCCGCCTATCCATGTCATGAATTTGACGATATGTATGAGTTGTACAGCATGATACTAGAAAACTCGAATAATATAAAAATATAAAGAGTTGGATGGATATGTGCATTGACTAAAAACGAGATGATACTTGTAGTGATTATGATTCAGGGTCTATAAAATATTTTGTTGGAACTTTGGAAATCACTAATGCTTCCAATTATTTGACTTCTAGTAATGTCACTGGAGGAATCGGCCGCAGATGCAGAAGAGTTTTTGTATGCCTTCACGCCATCAACAGTTTGCTTAACAACTTCCTTCAGGACAATAGTACATAACTTGAAACTTTCACCCTGTGACATGAAATATTTGAATAATTCCTTCAAAAGACCAACCGAACTTCCCTTTGTGTTATCAACAATTTCCTTCAACTTATCACTTGAAATTCTCAAGCCGTGCATTTTTAAGAATGCTTCAAGTTGTAATCTCATCATTTGTTGTTGAATCTCACCGGTTGACATTTGGCTCTTCAGCATTATCGAGACTCGAGATATTGATTTCGAAACTGGTGACATTCTTTGCCTGAAGAATTGTAAAAATGTATCTTTCTTCAAACTGTTATAAAATGCAAAATCTCCAGCTTCATCTTTTGGCGAGTAAGCGTTCATCAGGATCGAGTCTCTGAGCTTCTTATGAACTTTCAAGAGATCGCCTGCACTTGAAGCATTTGAACTCCCAACGCTGGCTTGAAGGTCAGCAGTCAGACTTTCAGGATCACTCGAAGTGTCTAGTGTTTGCTTATAATTCTTCAAATAAGGTTTGACAATTTGATCTTTGAATTCATGTTCTGTTAGTTCATCTAATGAATCCTCCCATGACAACATGTATTCATTGATCTTTTGTTCCAAGTATTCAGGCGAGTAGCCAGCACTCATGATTGTAACGTGTAAACCTAATGTAGTCCTCAAGATTCTTTGTCCACCAAGAACAACATAGCCTAGTTGTCTTTTGTTTCTAAGATCTGGAACCAAATTTAATGCCATTAGATACGCAAAAATCTTTGTTAACCTCTCAGTGAAAACATCACCTCTTGGCCCTGTTTGAATAAAGTAAGCAATCGAATTCATAGGATCATCAACTGTAGAGGGCCTTTCAATACGGTAAGAAGTACCTGGTGCCAACAGAACCGTTGAAGGTTCAGCAAACGTATTTGTTCTCTTCAAATTACTGACCAAGGTATCATCTATAGCCTTCACCAGTCTATCAGTTGTATCTAATTCACCCTGAGCAAATAGTTTGACAAATTTTGAGCCATCACCAAACTCTTTCAAAAATCTTTTAAAACTTTGGACATCAATATCGTCTAAAGCATCCAATCTATCTTCTAAACTCCACATCTTCTCCTCCATGACAACTAAGAGTCCTGTACTTGCTAAAATGAAGGATGAAGATTCTGTTAATTCTCTATATCTCGATCTGACTGAAACTCTACTTTTCCTAAACTCATCATTGGTGATCACAGGTTCCGTGAAAAGAATTGTCAATTGGTCCAAAAATGATTTTAAAATTGTTTCCACACCATCTTTAAATCCACTGATAATGAAACCAATCCTTGTATCACCTTTGGAAGCTGCAAAAATTTCCCAAGTGTAATTGAGTAATTCTGCACAGTATAGCTTTTCAGCAAGTTTGATTTTCAAGACTTCACATAGAATTTCAATTTCCATTGTGTTTTCAGGTGTTGAGTCCATCATGGTACAGACAATGTCAAATGATAAGGCCAAACGTGAACGGGATGATAATGAAGTCTCAGGCTTCGTCCAAATCTCAAATGTGTTATTTTTACTCACTAGCTGGCACTCTGTCGATGACCAGATGTTTTTAGTATTGTATCCAAGCGATGATTGAGAAGATTTTATGGATGCATCTCTCAATTTTTCTTTTAACTTTGATAGTTTCAGAGCTGACGATGGAATAAAGATATTTCTACCGACAATATGGAAGCATGGATCAATAGAAACTTTTGGCAACGCCGAGATATCAAGCTTACCTGAAGTGTATTCGTATCCAAAATAAGTATCAGTAGCAGCAGTGGGATTAAGCAAAAGTGATGTGGTCTTCTTAATAGTTTGCTCACCGGCAACAAGGACAAGTCTCAAATCATTCAAGTTGAAGTAAGTTTGGACAAATGTTTTGAACAGAGAGCCTTTCTCGATCCATTTAGTTTTCCCAAGGGGAGATTCGAAGAAACCTTCTTTAACATCAGAGAAATTTGGAGCACCCTTAAGAATATTTTCAGCACCCAAGGCCCTCAAGTCCTTTTGCAAAATTTGTGCATACGTGGATGATTCTTCCATTGGTGTTTTGGAGCTGTTACGATGTAAGTAATTCAAGAGATCTATGGATTCCATCTCGGAGAGATATCTTCCTAGAGCTTCAATATCCTCAAAAGTGTTTTTGATATAATGATGGAAAATATGACCCACTATTTCACCAACCTTTTTAGCACCGTTGTTTGTGAGCTTGATTTCAATTATCAGAGCATCGTCATCTTTAGAGATATGCTGCGTGAAAGCGCTTAGACTTGTGATCGAATCGCTTTGCTTGAGATAAGAATCCAGCGATCCCTTTCCTTCATCACCAACTATATTTGCCCAAGCTTGCTCGAATATTGTAATCTGACTCGAAACTATGGGGTCGCTAGAGTCAAAGTGGATTGGGAATACCAAACGTAAAACTGGCGTTTGGTCTTTTTTTATGAAAATGCAATTGTACTCGTCGTTGTTTGTGAAAGCCGGAGCGTTATATTTCCAACAAGAGCCAACTTTGAGCTCATCTATAGACTGAGGGATATTGATAGCTTTACTATCTTTGCCCTTGGAGCCCATAAATTTCAACTTTGATTTTTTGCTGGTATCACGTTCAGAAAAAGTGCAAACATCACCAAAGTTCGACAGTGCCAGTTTTTGTAAAATGTTGATAGATTGAGAGCCTCTGATAACCAAAGTCATTTTATCAGCAACATAGTTTTCTTGATAGTATTTGAGTAGATGGTCTTTAACTTTAAGTTTTTCGATCTTAGGCAAATCGTTCAAACTAAAGTAGTTTCCTGTTGCGAATCTATGAAATGGGTGGTCATTATTTGATAGGAGCCTCAACCCATGATACATCAATCTCCCAGCAGAATTTTTGTTGGCATTATGTTCATTATCAACAGCATAAATCTCCTTTTCGAACACATTTTCGGAAAAGGAAGGCGCTTTTAGAGCACTGGAAAATATCTTCAATAAATGACTGAAAACAGGCTCTTCAGCACCTTCTTTTGTTTTCCAGGTTGTGTCCGATGGAGTTTCAAAGAAATAACAAGTTTGTTCACCAGTAGTGAAAGCATTACGTCTTCCCCCAGATTTCGAAAGAACGTCGTGGAACTCATTTGGATTTGGAAACTCTTTAGAGCCTAACAAGATCAAATGTTCGCAGAAATGTGCCAGCCCGGGGATCTCATCTGGATCATTATGAGCACCAGCGGCAACACAAAGGGCAGCAGATGCAAGATCTTCAGCTGGGTCTGATACCAGCAAAGTAAGGATCCCATTTGGTAAAACAACAAGTTTGTGGTTTCTTCCAGAATATGTGAATGGAACCAAAAAATCTTGATGTATAGTCTTGACAGAGCTCATCGCGTAGTAATTTTGAGCTGTTCAAAGGGCTGTGAAAAAGCTTCAACAGCGCAAATGAAGCAAACTAAAACATGGCACTTCAGATTTATATATTTTCCTATGAATATGAGCTTCACATCTCTCTACCACTATCGAAATGAGGTTCGTGCTGTTTGATTTGAGTTACATTCTGAATTGCCTCTTTGGGAAGAACAATAGGACCAGAGAATTTTGAAATACCATAACCAGGCAGCGTGTTTAAGCTTCTATATGGATCAGCTCATCTGCAAAGCATCATAAGAGACTCTAAGCAGCTTTGAGATAAAACTTTGGGGTGTAGCATTGTGTAGTTGACCAAGAAGTTTGGTGGAATAAGAGAAGTGAAGATTATTTTGTGTGTTATTTGATATAACCTCCGGAAAATTCGCGAATATGGGCCTATATTTCATACGTCGAATTCTGCTACGAAATGAATACCTGGGTTATGTAGACTCTAAATAATGTCATAAATCAAAATGAATAAATATTAAACAACCAGCGATGTGTGGGTTACTGATCGAAATTTCCACCGAATCCGACAGGTGTTGGACCACCTTTTGGAAGTAGTGCCAAAAATTTATATATATGGCCCATGGACTTTTCATCTTTTCCAACTAATCTTTGGTAGCCGGTCTTGATTATGTCTCTTTCAACGTCACTTTTGGCCTTGCTGTAGAGTTGTTCGGCTCGAAACTGGATACCTAATTGGTGTAACCAGTCTCCTTGCTGAACTGGTCCGAAAACATCAATAGGAACACTTGGGTCTGATGCAGCAGATGCTTTAATGGCACCAAAATCAACGTCTACCGAGAGGTCAACCTCACCTTGTTCTTCAAACGGATTTTTGATTTTATGGTCTTTGATACCACGAAGAGTCATACCTGGTACTTCCTCATCAGGACCGTAATCGACAATTAAAGCAGCACCGTTTTGACATTTGTTTCTGTCCAACAATCTAATGATTTCACCAGTGTATGAATGCAGATCCGCCGAAATCTCCACTACTTGATCTTCTGGGAGAGTGGAGTACCTTGGATTGTTTTCTGGAATAGCAGAAGAAGGTGTTCGCTGTGAGTTAAGCCCAAGAAAGAAGCTTCCATTATCCTCGTTGTGATCCACCATATACTCTCTCCAGCCATGCTCGGTCTTCTTATATTGATTTACAGGCAGTGCATCATAAAACTCGTGTGCAATGATATAGTTTGCCTCCCAAGCTTGTGCGACATCCCATATGTCCTTTTCGGTATCAACCCAAGTGATTTTACCTTTCCATTTATGAGGTGCTTGCCAAAACTCGCCCGAAGTATCGAGATCGGTACCTGATAGCAGCCCATGCTGTGCTTTTTTCAAAACCTGTGATGCTTCAACGAGAATTATATTGAGATTCAACTCTTCATTTCGTAAAGTTTGAACCAATTTTGTAAAACTTTTGATAACATCAAACGTCAAAGTCCCCTTCCCAGGCCCAAACTCAATTAAATTGATATCCTTCGGTCTTTTCTGTGTATTCCAAACTGTGAATAGCCAAATACCAATCATCTCACCAAACATCTGTGAGATCTCTGGTGATGTTACAAAATCCCCCTTCGCACCTAATGGATCTCTCGTGGTGTAGTACCCAAGTTCCGGATGTGTGAGGCATAGTCTCATATAAGCAGACAAAGGTATGGGACCAGTGATCTATTACCAATGATGTTAGTGGACATGAGCTTAAGTCGACTAAGGGGAAAACTCACTTTGATAACTTGGGCACATATCTTTGCCAGCTTGTTCAGCTCATACTTTGGCTGATCGTGGGGCTTCGAGGGAAAGGATTGCTTGTGAGCCCTGGAAATCGCCTGCGATCTGGCAAAACTTGTTGAGAAAGAGCGTAGTGGAGCGAGAGTTCTCAGTTTAAGCATTTCTCAAGCACTTTAGTAAACTTTAGCTTCAATGTTGTGAAAGTGGTGATCAAGTCAAAGACATTTCCACTGTGCGTTGAGAATCCTGGGGCAAGAGAAAAATCGTGCCAGGCCCAAATCTCCGTTAACTATGTGAAGATTTAGAGGTCCCACTAGAACTACAATAAGCCAAAATAGATAACGTTGCTCAATTAATCTGTATTTATGCCTTTCTAATAACCGCGTACCAGTTGTCTCTCTCGTACCCGTTGTACACTATAGATCCACCAGCAGCTTCTGCATTCTGTTCTAGTTCACCTTGCTTGTACAAATGGTAGTATCTATACTTGGTGTTATCTTCTTCTTCCTTTGGCTCTTCCTCTTTCATGATTTCTTCACCACTGACTTTCTTCTCGGCAGCTTCCTGCTCAAGTCTTTCCTTCTCAGCTCTTTTCTCCTTTTTAGTTTTCTTTGGTTGTTTTGGCTGTTTCTGCTGAAGAACCCATGGAACTAAGACGTCTTGTGGATCGCCTTCTTTATAACCTCTTCTTGATTTCTCCTGTTCTAAAGCCCATACATATATTAGCGCATCACCACCAGATCTTAGCTTGGAAAGAATATGTTTGATGGCTTCTGTACGTCTCTCAGGAGTGGAAAAATGATGGATAACAGCTATACTGATAGCAAAATCCTAAGACTGCGTTAGTATCAAATCATGCTCAGTTAATCTTATTTGAGCCAAACTTACGAATCTGTTTTCTGGATGTGGTAGACTTAACCCGTCACTCACCATCACTTCATGTCCGAATTCTTTGGCACATGATATCAAACCATCTGATCTATCACTCCCAACCATGAAAACATCCTTGTTCACCCCCAAGTATTTACCATTCCCACACCCAACATCTATACCTATACTTCCCTTGGTTTTTTCTTTCAAGAATTGCTCCACAATAGGCCATGGCTGTTCTTTCGTTAGTGCTCTTCTCACTTATCTTCAGTCTCGAATCTTTCAACTCACTTTATATCTCGTCTGGGAGAAATGTGACGCTATTTCGTTGTAAATCGTGTGCACATATTCTTGCTCCCTTGATACAGCATCCAATGATTCATCCATTTCGACCTTAAACAACTCCCCAAACACACCAAATCGACGCTTAAATCACTGATAAAATGTTCAAAACTGTTTACATACAAAAAATTTCAGAGGTGTTTATTGACACATAAAATGGCAGAAAGATCAGTGTTGATGCAAAAACAGAAAAAGCGTCTTTCAAATGTTGTGTTTAGTACTCGAGTAAAAACAACGGACTCGACGACCAAACGAATCGTGACTCGTATCAATTTCACAGTGCGCAGATAATGAGCGACGAGAAAGTGGTGGATAAGGAGAAAAAAGTCGAGGAAATCTTGCGTTCGGAGACCAGAGAGTCATTATCAACTAGACGATATGTCGTGCTGTCAGTTCTAGTATTATATTTCCTAGTGGGGTTCCCGCTGTGGTTCAAGTTAACAGAGATATATAGAGCACCCTTGCCCTCTAAATTCATTTCCACGCTCCAGAATAACCAAAACGTTGACTTAAAGATACACCGTGAAGTGTTTGTGAATGTTGTTGACGGGTTATATTATCCAGATCTTGCAGAGTCAACCCAAATACAAATCGACCATGAGTTGATGCGCTTAAGACAAGATCCACAAGAAAGACTCATAGTGGACTGGAATGTCACTTTAAGATTCGACGAACCGGGTCCAGATGATTATACTTTGCAATTGGAGCTGGGTGACGGAGAGGGAATCGCTGTTGATCCATCCAAAAGAGATACTGTATTATATTACACATTGGGGAGCATAAAGAACAACGATTTGCCATATTTCATAACACAAACAGTGCTCTATCACATTTTCAACTCAGAGTTAGAACTATTCAAGGCGAAAAATCAACATAAAGATAACAAAGCAATCAAATATTCCCCCAATGTTCATTTATCTTTCAAATTATTAACAGCAGATGGTAATCCAGTTGGTTGGGAAATTTCAGAAGCTCTAGATGTTTTCTTTCAGCCAGTTATTAATTTGTTCAAAAGTTATGTCAATTTCACTATTGACTCTGAGATCAAATATTTCACAGAATTAAACATGGTGAATAGTTCGGATGTTATAAGGCTGAATGATATCTCCACGATTGTTGACTTCTCTGAATGGGATATATCTTCAAACAGTTTCAACTATCCAACTTTGAACTTTGTACTGTATTATCCATCTGAAGCTGTCTCACCGTTGAAATTTGACTTTGATCCCGAGAAAAACGCATTTTTATTCCCACAATGGGGATCAATCATTCTCGAACAAGAAGCTTTGAAACCAAATACAGTACTTGATGTGCGTGCTTTGCGTCCTGTTTTAGAGAAATTCACATCTGAATTAGTCACATTGTTGGGTCTCCCAAAACATCCAAAGACACTGGAAATCAGAGTGGATGCTGTTAAAGTCCATAGTATCTTCACGAACTTGATGAGAGCTACGGATTCTTTGAGCTCATTGCTGAAATTGTCCAAGTCATTACCAAATATGTCTATTCCAAAGACTGTACTGGAAAATGTTAAAAATGCGTTGTCAGCTAGAGAAAGAGCTATCAAAAAGGCCAATTTTGAAAAGGATTGGAATGGTGCCCTATTAGCTTCCAACGAGATGCTCGAATATAGTGAACGTGCGTTCTTCGATAGTGAAATGGTTCAACAAACATTCTTCCCACAAGAGCACAAAGTTGCGGTGTACCTGCCCTTATTAGGCCCGCTTTCAATCGTCTGCGGTCTAGGCCTTTTCAGAATCATACAGGAGATTAGACTATTCAGATATGCTAGGGCTTAACTCAACTAAAATTAAGACGTTTTGTTTAATTACGACTTTCGCAAAGGTTTATACACTTTCTTGTAGAGTCTGCCAATTTAGCGGGCAAATAAACGTTTCTCCGAAGAAATTCGCGTCAAGTTTTTGAGAAGTGGTATAAACATGTATTTTATGAACTCTTTGAAAGAAGCTTTTTTAGAGGGAAATTGATTATTTGTCATTTGAAAGATGTCAGAAGCCACAGAAGCTGCTGCAATTGATGAGAACGAGGACTTAGAACTGTCCGATGTGCCAATGGACGAGCTCGAGAATGGGTCAGATGTCAACTCATCCCAAGATGAATCTGAACAAGAAGATCCGTTTTCCGACTTGTTAGACGAAGATGCCGAATTCATAAATAAAAAGATCTTTGAAAGCGTACTGAATGGTAAAAGAGTCACATTAGAGGAGGAAGACATACCCGAGGAGCCAGAAGAAGAGCTTGATGAGGAGGAAAGATTAAGACTTTTGATGGATCATTTGGACCGTGATCAGATGTCAAGATATGAATATTACAGAAGAACCACTGTTAGTAGGTCCGGGGTGAAGAAAATCGCCAATACAGTGTTAAACCAAAGTGTTTCAAATAACGTTGCCATTATATTGAGTGGTGTTTCCAAAGTGTTTCTAGGTGAGATTATCGAAAAGGCCAAAAGTGTTAAGCTAAGGTATGACAAGGCTGATTACATCAACAAGTTGAATGAGAAAAGAGAACTTCATGATCAAATGAAGAAAGACATGAAGGTATTGAAAAATGATGATATTGGTGCTGATGAATTTACTAAATTAAAGAATGATATTGAAGTGATCAAATCTGAAATAAAGAAATTAGATTTACGAAACGTTAATGAAAATGGTCCATTAAGACCAGAACATATACGAGAAGCTTGGAGACTATACCAACTTGAAAGTGGTACTTCACCAAGTGGTCAGTGGAGACAGCAAGGTGAAAGAGATGGTCTCATGTTCAGATAAGCTACGCACACACACACAGAAAAAAAAAAAATTCATGACTTTACGCACACATTTATTGATTGCCAAATTGTAGATCTATATCCCAAGTAAACCCCCATATAGCAACAATCAAACAGTAGTGTTCTAATAATAGCTTTAGCTCTTCAAGCTCATCAAGGAATTCCAACTTAGAGATTCTTATCTTTTCATCGTCTTTGACCCAATTGTTCATTATATTATTCATATTATCAATTCTTACTTTTTCAAACCCAATATTTCTTAACCGAACGGAATATTTACTTAATGTATTATATTTCAATAGAGATGGCATTGAAATGTTTCTCATTTTCAAATTATCAATCATGACATTACCAAAATTTCCCTCACCGCCCATTGGATCATAGATTACAAATGAACCTTTGTTGAAAAATCTCTTGACACATTCGATGATTTCAGTTGATGTTGTAGAGTCAACATAACACAACATACACTCTGATATGACCAAAGTTGGGTATGAGCTTGATAATTGTGCCTCAAGTATATCTTTGAAAGATTCTATGTCTCTCAAATCCGATGCAATAAGTTTATATCTTTCTGAAATCAACGTCCCATCTAATTCTGAGTAGAAACTCTCCAAATTTTCCAATTCCAGCCGTGCCTCAACTCCAACAGCACTTGCTAATACAGGATCCGTCAATATAGTTGCCTCTTTCAACTTGGTGGAGTCTTTGAAGTCGAATTCAACCCAATGTGCATTTTCATTCTTGTTCAATAGTTGAAATGGTCTAGTATCAGAACCAGCTCCCAAATTCACAATCTGGAAATTTTCATCTTGAAACTGGGTTACAAACTTCTCAATGACAGCATCTATTGACTTGGTCCTTATATAGGTCCCTCTATTGATGATTGGTAACTTGTTGCTATTCACAATACCGTTGAATGTTCTTCTTGATGACAATTTATATTCAAACTTGAGAAATTTCTCAAAACCTTGTGTAATGTGTTCCAAGTAATTATCTTCGATGTAGTGTTTCTTATGAGCTGAAATGCGACACGATAAGGCGTCGTAGTCTGTCGACCTTATGATTTTCTCGTTTCGATCCATGTCCAGGGGGTCTAGTGCTGTTTTGCTTGGTAATGCTCTAAAATGTGGTTCTTGTTGTTGTTTTGTGTCTTGCTAAGATCAAAAGTAGTATACTGTGAGATTTTCGCGGGTACTTAGGAATCTTACAAATATTTCTATAACAAAAATGGAGTAATCATTGGTCTCAAGAGTTACGTTTAATATATTAAGAGTATCATACTTTAAACAGGTTTCTTTCTTGATTTCTTTGTTTCAAGGGACTAATACCACCCAACTTGTCCAAAAGTTTGACTTTTTTCAAGGGACTAAATTTTGGCTCATCATCATCTTCATTATCCTCTACAATGGCCTTGCCTCCAATCTTTCTCTTTCTTCTAGTTTTCTTAGCTTCTTCTTTTTCTTTCTCTGGTTCTTGTGGTTTGGTGGCTTCTTTCCCCGTTGATGTGTCAGCTGGGATGTTTGTAGTAGATTTCGAATGATCTAATTTCCTTATAGAATTCCCGAATATATCATCATCATCGTCATCATCGTCATCGAATAGAGATGGTTTCTTTTTGGTAGTTGTGGATTTAGCAGTACCATTTGTTGCTGGTTTACTTGGAGAAATCAGATTTTTCAATCCACTTGGTCTTTTACTTTTAGAGTCTTTCAGAGGTGATATCAGGTTATTAGCTCCAGGTGTTGATGTTGCGAGTAAGTTTTGACCATTCAGTGGTACAGGTGATTGGAAGGCTTCTGGCTTAGAGGTGGTGCCCTTTGATGGGGAGGTATTCTTATTCAAGTTCTTATTCAAGAATGGTGAGGTGGAGAAGTTTGAAACTAAAGGTCTCTTCAAGCCTAGTTTTTCATGATTGTTTAAAGATTTTGTCTGACCTTTGACTGGTGAAAGAATCGATACCGGTGGTTGCAGAGCTTTTGATGGTGATAGTGTATTTTTGTCCTTCAAGTTCTTAATATTTTTTTTGGCGTTTTCTAATTTAGATTCCAAAACAGCCTTTTGAGTAACAAATTGTTGTTTCACTCTACCAACTTCGCTCTTGGATTCACTTAATTGGTTATTTAATTTAGTGATTTGGGTCTTGAGGGATAACGTTTCCTTTTGTAGGGCTGTTTGATTTGATGATTTCTTCTTCCATGTTTCGATCTCGGAGTGTAAAAGAGTGACTTTATTCTCTAAAAGTTTCTTCTCGTGTTGGATTTTGGAAAGATCTTGCTTCACACTGGAGATATCTTTGGATTCTTTTGAGCTGTTACCTTCAATATGTAATTGTTGAGTCAAAATGGTCTTTAATAAGATTGCATTTTGCACCAAAGAACGACGACTGATCTCTTTATTTACCACCGAATCAACAGCTGATTTCGCATGCTGGTAGTGCACGAAGTTGGTGATGATCTCGTAGTCCATACCTTGAGCTTGACTTAAACAATCAAGAAATACCGATTGTTTCTCAAAGGTTTGATGCCTTTTTAGTGGAAATGTTTTGATTTTAAAGGAAAAAAACTCGAAAAGTAAACAAACGAGTGGCCGAACCGGGGGTATAAAGATCACTGCAAAAAAATCACTACGAGATACGCTTTTGAAACATTTAACTGGGCTTTGAATGCTATGATATTTCTGTATCCACAGACTCCCACTTATAAATTCCACTTTTTAACTCATTTCTAGCTATTCATTTCAATTTATATAGCTATCCAACACCTCGGAACATACCCGATAAGGTAATTTATATCCCCGGATATTGCATAAATCTTGGGAAATGTCGATTTGAGAAGCTCATAAACCATTAATACTTGGACTTTACCTTATACTGGATATCTGGGAGTCGCTCTTCTTTTAGTTATCGATTCTTTTGACAGGGAAGAAGACTGTCATAGAAATTTCCATCCTTACCAAATGCTTCACAAACAAATCCTGAGCAGTGTTGTGCTTTTTTTCGGTGTGCTATTCCAAACCGTGTTTTCAGCATTATCAGCAGATGAATTGTTAGGATTGAGAGCGGGAAATGGTGTTATATACTTAAACTCTGGGAATTTCGATCAGATATTAACAGGAGATAGAGACTATTTCCTATCCATACTTTACACTGCCACTGCAGACAATATACCTTGTGAAACTTGTAAAAAATTTGATCCACAATATAAGTTAGTTTCCAAGTCATACTATTCCACAAATCCAGATGGTGATGCCGTATTCTTCTTGATTGCAGATTTTAGTGATAATGAGAAAGTTTTCAAACAACTACAAATGAATTCAGTGCCAAAATTATGGGTTTTCCCACCATCAAAAGATCCGAATTATAACGTTACAAGCCCCCATTTCCCATACACAATTAGTGAAGCGGCTTTACACGAACCTTTAGATTTTGCCACGTTCATTGCACAACTGACCAATGTAAGAATTGTCATTCAACCAGATTTCGAATATTCATCATTTGCATTCTATTTCCTTGGATCATTTTTCACAGTGCTACTCCTAAAGAAGAAAGTGCTTAATAATATCAATAAGGCTGTGTTGTTAAGATTCATTGTGGTGATTTGTACCACTGTTCTAGTGAGCGGGTATATGTTCACAGTGATAAGAGGCATCCCATTGATATCTAAAGATGGTGATGGTAATATCATGTATTTCAGTGGCGGGCAACATTGGCAATTTGGTCTTGAAACTTTTGTCATAACGGGTATTTATTTGGGTCTTGGTGGGATTATAGTTGGCTTAGTTTCATATATCCCACTTATACAAGATGACACGCAAAAGAACATAGTTACTATAATATCATTATTGGTATTATTTTATGCTTATAATTATTTGACAAAGATCTTTGTGGTTAAAGATCCAGGATATCCTTTCCAATTGACAACGTGGTTATAGAGTATAGACATACAAAGAAAACAATAAGTTACGGAATAGGGACCACGGTCCAAAATAATTGTAGTGTTTTTGTATTAATATGCACCTCCAAAACACGATATGAAAAGAAAAAAAATATAGTAGCTGTAACTATAACCTGTACGCAAACAATGACCAGATGGTATGAAGATATGAGACAAAAATGAAAAAAATGAGACACTTTCTAAAGATGATAAGTACCCAAATGTATATCTAAATGATAGCTAAAATGACCTGAAGAAATATAAATAATGATGATAATGATGAAATGTTGTAAATATGCAAGAAAAAAGTGTCGAGATAACTCTATAGTAATATGAATCTTTATTCGATATGTTTTTCATTTTCAGCATCTCTATTGATAACGAAAAATGACACTCCAATCATGGAAGCTGCAATGACATATAATATTGTAATTTTTTCCCCTTTGAAAATTATATCACCAACCATAGCCAATGGGATAGTTGTTGAAAGACCCACGGTAACGATCAATGGAGAGGTTAATAGCATGGCTTTAACCCAGCAGAAATCTGAAATGAACGTTATCAGACAGTTTAATGAAATTATCCCCAAGACTAATTTCCCACTTGGTAATTCAAATTTTTCCACTCCGGTATAGTGGAAAACAACTAATGAAGGCCATAGGAAAAACAGATTGAAGACACCAACAAATCCGAAAAATACCTTCATGTTGATTCTTGATTCATCTTTGATCTTGTATTTCAAAATTGTGGTATAAATACCATAAAACAGGGCACCAGCCAATGCCAACGAATTCCCAATCAGAATACTCAAAGGGGTACGTTCGATATCACTTGAGACAGTATCACTATCTGATTTGGTGATGATTATCACACCAATGAACGAAACAATCAGGCCAAAGATCTTGATATTACTAAAAGATTCAGTTTTGGCCAATGCTCCAATTAACAAAGTGAAGAAAGATGAAGTTGATGAAAGAATTGTTTGACTTCCCACACTTGTATAACTTAGACTTGCATTTGTTGCCAAATTGGCCAGATACCAAACAACACAAAATTGTGCACTTAATTTGATGGTTTCACCTAATGATAATTTTGAATTATATTCAGACTCGGTATTCAGAGCGATTTCCTCATCTGATGAATCAAGGAAATCTTCTTCAATCTCCTCATATTTTATACTCCCATTCTCCATATACCCTTTCAAAACTTTCTTCAGATAGGGTATTAGATAAAATATGAACGTTGCTGTATTGATATATGTGATAAAAAATGGTTTTCTGTAGAGATCGTTTTCAAATATGTCACTAACAAGGAATGATGATAAAACCCATGAAAACACCACAATGGCCAACATTATCAATCCCAAAGTCCATCTTTTCCTTCTGACAGAGACGTCTTGGTCCACCATTGCTCCTCTAAATTGTATCTATAGTGTTGTATCGTTATGCTTAATTGAACTTCTAACTTCTCTTCTTCGTTCGTTAGTTAAACGAGCATGTATCTCTGTTCTTCCAAACCAGCTGTTTGTGCACTCTTGATATTTCTCCCAAACGAGCAGCCCTGTGTTTCCAATGCGATGCGTATGTGATGTGAACCGTTTCACTTGTTGAAGGCTTTACTGTAAAGAATGTGTGCAAATGGTTAGCCACCCAGAACTTGTATTCCACCTCTTTGTTTTCTTGTGGCTCAAGATCCAAATATCGCGTGCGAAGAGCTTTTCCCTATCAAAAGATTTGCACTAAAAATTTCCGCTGGCAAAATCGATAACGAAAAATTTGACTCCGGGATCACGTGCTATTGTGGTAAAAAGAAGAGTCACGTGAGTATAAGACCAGCTACAGAACGTATAAAGGCATAAAGGTCCATTCTATTTGTTGTTTCATTACTTCGTCGCTTCACAAGCTGAGCATCTTTCTCGTGCTGTCGATGCACTGCGTGGTCTGGTCATACTGCTGCAGTCTCTCGCTGAGCAGGGCCGTGCGGTGTGTCTTCTTGGAGAGCTGCGTATTCAGGAGTTGTAATTGTTTGTGATAGTAATCTAGTTCGATGGATTCCTTTTGCTTCTTGAATGATAATTTCTTTAGTAGTGATTTGTTTTCGTGCGTTAGTTGAGAAATCTGTAGTTCCAATCCTTCTATCTGTGATTGTAAATGTAAAGTTTCAGCTCTTTGTTGTGCCAATTCTTCCCCTGTAGTTAAAGCCTGCGCTCTAAGTGTGTTTAATTCTTTTTCATGATTTTGTTGGATTCCTTCAAGGAAATGATCATTAGTAGTTCTTAATTGATCCAGATTCGTCTGTATAGAAGAGACTGAACTGTTTTTAGACCTTGAGACCGCACCAGCAGCAGTTCTATTGTGACTGAAAACGCTCGACACATTGGAAGATGTTGAAGAGTGTGAAGATTGACGACGGCCAAAGGAGAATCTTTGTTTTAAATCACTTGTTCTTCTTTTCAGGCTGAGGTTCTCTTCTCTCAATTTTTCGTTTTCTTTATTGGCTTCTGATAGTCTATCCAATGCCATGGCGGCCTGTTGAGAAAGCATTCTGACTTGCTGTTCCAAAACCATATTACGTTCTTGTTCACCTTTCAACCCGTTACTAACCAATGTGATGTTATTCACAGAAAAGTCATTATCAACAGGTTGAACATTCTTACGAGCATTTGATTGGAAAGTGTGACCATTTCTTTCACTCACCACTTTCATTTGGCTCAATTGTGAAGCGAATGAAGCGTGTTTTCTATCATTCAAAGTGGGTATATTGGATAGCATTGGAGGATCAAGACTTGTTAGATCCGCATCATCAGAGTTTATAGAAATGGATACACTTTTCTTAGCTGTGTGTGACTTGAAAAATCCCATAGCAGATATTTTGAATGAATGTATAATAGTTAGATAATGGAACATGGTTCGTTACAAGAAGTTTGTTCAATAAAACTCAAGATGTGGATTATAAAACGAATAAGTATGCTCCTAGCTCACTGCCCAACCCTTCAGAAATCTTCACCAAACTGCAATGAAAACCCATTTCCCAGTACGACAAGGCATAATAAATGGTTACGCGAGAGATTTAGTAGCCTCAATTATTCAGTTGTAAAGGGAAACCAGCGATAGGAAAGGGATTTTTAGGGCGATCTGTATAATTTCTTGAAGGGGTTCCACACAATTATGCAAGTTTTAATGTTCCTTCGAGAAAAGTGAACGCGTCTTACATGAAAAAGGGAAAATGGTCAACACGAAAAGGCATCAAGGCCTAAACATTTTGGATGACATGCGACAGGTGTGTGGAGGTTGAGCTGGAGCATTGGAGCATGTTCAGCAGTAGCAATGGAAGAGATCAGGATGGGCTCTAAATCTGCTGGGACATAAACGGTATAACGCTGAGGATTTCACAGATTGTCGATACGGAGTTGCGTGCTATCAATCGGCCAAGTTGTCAGTTTAGTGCCACTGTAGAAGAACCTTGTCTCGGTCGTCCTACCATTACATAGATTCAAGGAAAGAGAGCATAATCTGATGGCTCTAAAACTCCCAAAACCTCTGAAGTTTATAACAAATTATTAAGTATGCTGTTTATGAAATCTTATACAACTGCAAAAACATTTTACCTTCTGGATTGGGAAGTCGAGCATCATATCACGATTTTTTGAATTGTCTGACACCAAAACAAAGCCAAAAGCCCAGAATTAATAGCTTTTGGAAGGGTTCAACGCTCGATTGAATTAAAGATTATACCAAGATTAGATCGGACTAGATCTACAGTACTGATATCATAAGCAACCACTGCTACCAACTGAATTGAAACATAGTGCAAAGAGTGGCGATATGTGTGAGTTTTGAGTGGCTAGTCACAAAAGTCATCAGGGTTTAATATAGTTATATGCAAATTTTTACTAACAATTGATAGCTAACAAGAAGAAACTGTCACTACAAGAGTTCTATGCAGAAGCTTGTGAGTACACCTGTTGAAGATTCCCACTGGCGAGCCTTTCAATTGTCTTTGGTGGAGCGCTGAGAAAAATTCCGTATACTAACAATGTTGATGTTTAGCTGGGGGACGAAATTGGGCAGACGATGATATTGACTTGAGCTCAATAAGTGTTCCAATCCTTAACCATGGTCAAAACCATCATTTCCATGATAACTATCTGAACTATCAGAGCAATTCCCACCAGACTTACTCATCCTCTCCTGCAAATAATTTTGGGTCATACCCCAAATCACCCCCATTCATCATTAAACTTACAAACATACCTAGCCATTTTGGATCAGAACATATAGAGGATCTGTTCAAGTCTCGTTTCATGAACTATATCAAATTCAAGTTGTTCTGGGAACTGAATCATGATCAATTGGGTTTTACAAATGACCCTTCTGCTTTAGCAAATAAGAGAAAGAAAGTTGCATTTATTGAATTACATACATTGCAAGAGTTTGAAAAAGTATTGAAATGGAATGATTTGTTCTTGGGTGCTACTTTTGGTAAACTGCAAGTTAATGTTGGTAATTTTGGCGATTTCAAGACTTATAACGATTTGAATCAAAAATTATCCGAATCTGATGATCCTTCATTGTCATTTGGACTGAAAAGAGAAAGAAGACTAAGCGCTGAGAATCACAATCATCAGCCTCCTGCTGGTCTGAATGGGTTCCCACGCCAATCGAGATTTCATAGTCAAAAATCACCAGAGTTGAATCATGGGGTTTTGCAACCCCAGGATCACAATAATACTCAAGATGCGCATCCAATCCCTGTGCAAGCTCGAAGAAAATCAAACCCATTTGGTAGTGCTAAGCCAGTTGATACACTCACAAAGCAACTGGAAATCGAGGAAAAATTACACGGTCTAGAAATCAATAAGACTACTTATAGGACGATTGGTCATGATGACGAACAAATGAATCAGACGAAGAATTTACAGAGCGAAAAACCTTCAGAACCCAAGACTCAACAAGAAATACAACATCCTATACCATTGAACCTGAGAAACAAATCATCCACACCTTCCCACTCACACCTGAAACTGAGTCAACCAAACTCTCCAAAGAAAAGAGAATTGAAACCTGCAGCTCAACCTGTATCAAGTGCATGGAACGTTAAGTCTCCAACGGAAAATAACAGTGACTCCAACGGACAAGATTCAAAAGAACCCACACCAGTGTCTGCAAGTGTTTTCCAATCAAAAAATAACGGAAGGAACAATAATAACGGCAGCAACAATGGGAAGTCAGGAGACGACGTACCAAAACACAAAGTTGCATTATTGAAGAGAAAATCTCCAGAATCAACAACCAAGAAACAACAAAATGAAGGGAGAATTGTCAGAAGAGAAAGTGTTTCTACCACAGAACCTTTTGAACTGTTACATAAAGAGGATTCTATCCCAGGTGAATCAGAAGGGAAGAAGGATTTTAAGGAGATTAAGTCGGTGCCAAAAGAACACCCATCAAAAGTCAAAAAGCAAGAACAACAGAAGAAGAAGAGCCCATCTCTAGATAGCTCAAAATCTAACAAGAAACCAAAGAGTCCACCTGCAAAACCAACTGAGATCGATGAATCAAGAGAAAGTAAAGAAAAAGTTGAGAAAGTGATTGAACCCAAGAAGGATACAATATCAGGGAATGAGCAGACAAGTAAACCTAGGAATGAAAGGAAAACATTCCAAGTCAAAGGTGCTGCGGAAAGAATGAAGAATGAGGAGTCCGAAAAGACTTTCAAACCTGAAAAATCACTAGATAAATTTGGCAGAACAGTATTCCATAATGCCTCATACACAAGAAATAACAAGAAAACTGATTCTGCTATCGATGCTGATGTCGCTATCGATAAAGAACTAAAACTACAAGAGAAGAAAGAGGATGCTCCTGCCACTGAAGAAACAGTTTCGACCGAAGGCGATGTGCTAGGTTCGGATAGTACAACTTTCAGAGGAAGAGGAAGAGGTCGTGGGGGAATCAGAGGCAGAGGCAGGGGTAGAGGCCGTGGAAGAGGCGATTCGCAATTTAGAACAAGAAAAGATGAAGCTGTTGAAATAAATGAAGTGAATGTATCTGCTACAAATGACGGGGATGAAAGTCAAGACGAACACAGGGCAAGATCAGGTACAAAATCCAAATCAAGATCTAAATCTAAGTCGAGATCCAAGTCACGCTCTAGAAACAACTCATCAAAAAAACCCGAATCAAAACCTGAATCTAGGGCTACTAATGCTAGCCCAGATGCTAAACCAATTGAAGTGAAAACAGAACCAAAACCAGAAGCCAGTGAAATTTCCAAAATTGAGGCAAATTCTTCAAGAAGGGGATCAGCAAAAGGAACCCGTGGAGGACGTGGTGGATCTTATGGTAAAAGAGGCAGAGGTGCACTTTTCCCAAATTTGAGTCGTACATTTAATAATCCTAAAGAGTCAAAATCAGTCCCAAAACCACAACCTTCAACTAAAGAAGATTGAAAACAGGTAAACTTGTTCACTTTATTCTCGAATTTCGAAACATACATATATGTTCTCATAATAATACATGTCTGGTTACATGATTTTATATATTGTAGTTATTACCAACCGTCATATAACCGAACACCCGAACACCATATGGAAACTGAGGTTATCAACAGGTAGTAACAAAGTGATGAGATGCATATTACGTACCATTAACAAACCATCTATAGCCCATTGACCGGAATGCTCAAGCCATTTCTCAATCTTCAACCATCAAGATCAACTTCCTCTTTACAATCCCTCCCACATAAAATCGATGAATCCAACGACACGATAAACATAACATCACCACGTCAAGCTGTTGAATATGAAGATATAGTATATTTGAAAAAACCACTACCCAAGACATACAAAACCACGGATATCATAGCTAGAGAGTCCGATGTGACTGTATCGAACCAAGTCACACCATTGACTGAATACAGAGGATTTTCATTATATTTAACGATTACTGCGTTCCATTTCATTTGGATTTTTTGGACATTTGCCCCAAAGAATTTATTAAACACGTTGGGGATTTATTATTATCCTTCAAGATGGTGGAGTCTCTGTCTAAGCTCCACGGTATTGATGACGATGCTTTATATCTATATCGCATTACAGTTATGGAACGTTGAGGTTGAAACACCCGGGTTGGACGAGTTGTGCACGATAGTTGATGATGATGCGGTTTTGGAAAGGAATTTGGATAAGTATGGTTGGATGGATACTAATGGAGTTTATGATTTGAGGATTACTGATGTTAATAGAGTGCTTTATGATGGGTATAGAGGGAATTGATTGAGATGTATTACGTGTTATGGATCGGATTGGGAGGTATATGTATTTTTTTTCGAAAATTTTATAAACAACTTCATTATATGGACATCTTCAATTTGCTGATATTTGAGGACCCATTGGTATATATATGTTTTTTCTTGGGTCTTCATGATTTTGTGTGGTCTTTATTCGGCCCAGCGTTTAAGGGATCCAACTTGTGGTGTATATATAGAGAATTGAAATTGAACATTGAGAATGTATAAGAGTATTCCCAACGTAAAGATCATTAAAACGAAAAACACAATAAAAAACTGTAAAAAATAAAACGAACAAAAAGAACATCTAAGTATTTTTATCTCTGAAAATAATCTTTATAATCGTGACATGAACGCATTGAATTTTAAACAGAGTTATGAAATAAATAATATAATATGACGTTGGATACATTGGTAGATGGGTGATGTGGGCGTGGTGTGGTGATTTGAACTGTTATGGGTTGTGTATAGTTTATGATGATGCAGCAATTGGGTTACTTGTACTATTTGAACTTGATGTCATGTTATTTGAATCATTATTTGTGTTTGAGCTCAAAAAGCTCCCATGATTGAAACTTCCATGATTACTATTTGGTTGATTAGCAGTTAAATTTGCTATTCTTCTTTCATGTTTCCCCTTCTTCATAACTTGTTTCAAAGCAACCGAATCCAAAGGATCCAATAGTTCAAAACTACACAATAATTCCTCACTAACACTCATCACCGCACCCCAATTATCAAATTCACCACAATAGTTTGGTGCACTGAAAACAGTGACAAGTGAACGATCGTTGAAAAATTCATAACCATCTTCCACAACCATATGAGCACGACAAACTAAATCAAATCCAAACCTTTGTAAAAATTTGTTGATGGCCAATTTGTTGAAACAGTATGAAACACCTCGTTCATTATCTTCCCATTCACTACTTGCATCTGAAGGGTCCGACCATAGTAGATCATTGATCAATCCAAAATCAGGAACATCTGTTGGTCTATTGACATTTCTAATTTCATCCATTGAATTTAAAACAGGTGATAATCCACCATGAACACAAAAAATCTTACCAGCAACTATAGCAGCCAGAGGTAATGTGTTGAAAGTATCGATGAATATCTTCCAAGTTTTGATATTACAACGACGTTTACATTCATCATAAAACCCATAAACTCTTGTAACGTTAGCACATTCATGATTTCCCCTTAAAAGAAAGAAATTCTCAGGGTATTTGATCTTATAACATAATAATAGTAATATAGTCTCTAATGATTGTTTACCTCTATCAACGTAGTCTCCCAAGAACAAATAGTTTGCAGCTGGAGGGAAACCACACTTGGTAAACATTCTGATCAAATCACCAAATTGACCATGAACATCACCAACAATCTTCACTGGAGGTGATAATTCCAATAGTGTTGGTTGGGAAAGGAAAATTTCTCTAGCTTTTGCACATATTGTGGCGATTTCAGAATTTTTCAAACAAATGTTCTTTGTACGTTTACCAGAGTAACCGGCGTCTAATAATCTTTGAATCAATTCTTCAATATCGATTTGATCTCCATTTGGTTGTATTATATTATTTGTAGGGTTTATTGGGGATTGGAAAGGAGTAGAATAGTTTGAGAATGAATTTTTCTTTGCACTTCCAGGAGTTATGGGTATGTCTTGATTATCCGAATTTTGAAGATTCGCTATTGAAGTATTGACCGATAATGAATTGTTATCAGTATTGTTCCCTTCATTGTTGTGGGTATCATTGTTGTCATTAGCAGACATTGTAGGAGAACCATTGGAAGATCTGCTTTTGTTTTCCTGTTGAGCCCTTAATAAGTCCTCCACGGCATCACTGTTATTTCTCAAGATTGGTTGTCTAGGTTCCACTTGGATCATGGACGGTGGCAATTGGACATTCGTGAGGCCATCCGGCGACGTCACATTCAGCCCAGGAAGGTCTGATGAGAAGCTGCTGGACTTGTTGTTGTTGCTGTTGATATTGGATCCCAGTTGTTGATGAATTGTATTTGAAGAGTTTTTCCTAGACGCTAAAGGGGAATGAGGCATCAATGATGGGGAATCGGTTGCTGTCTTGAACGAGGAGGCATCCGACTCTTTCGACATGGACCTTCTTGATCTTAGCGACCTGGAGGACTTGGTGGAGTTCTGTGTGTCACTTCGTTGGAACTGGGGGTATGCTTTCAGGGAATCATTTTTCTGTTTTGATGAACTATTACCCATGATAGTTAATTTCTCTATAAGGGTCTTTGAGATGTTTTCAGTTGGGGAAGCTTCAGTGTAGCGTGTGGATTCAGTGTGCGATTGCAGCGTCTAGCCGTGTTGATACCAGCGTCGAGAAGAGAGTAATGAGCTATTGAGGGCCTGTTGTCTGAGCGGCAGGTCCTGGTGTCTGAGTGGGCTTTGCTGACGTTTGCAATCAACTGTTTGTGCTAGTTGGACACTTTTTGTTGATGGAAATGTTTTTATTCTGAGACGGGCTGAGTCAGGGCTTAGGTCAGCACCCTGCCTAGACTTGGGCAGAGCAGAGAGCAGAGCTAGACAGAACAGAGAGCAGAGTGGCTGGGGAGGAGGCAGACCGGGAAGACCAAGTAATTGATGGTTCTACTGAATATTGTTATCGTTGTTGTCGTTTGGATTAAACCGAGACGTTTGGTTGAAACGATTTCCTACACGGAGAAATTCCCCAGAATCTCCACCAAGTTCACCGGAAGAACCAGCTACATTGTATAACCGAATTCGCAGGAAAAATATAGCCATTATTTGTCATCCTACACATTTGGACAGTTTCAAGAAATCGCTGCAGTAAGTCTGGAACCAAATCGTACAAGTCAAGCTTGCAAAGATATCTTGTCAAGCCATCAATCGATAAGCAGAAAATGGTCTTTACGGATTTAAAGCCAAAAGACATTTACAACATATCGTCAACTCTTATAAATAACTAATGTGTATGTACATGGTCACAACTTACTTTTGATCCCATTCAATCTATACTTCATATCTCTTAGCTGCTTGGTCTCTGGCTTCCAGTTCTCAAACTCTTCAAACAGCTTGTTGATCTCTTCGTCCCCTCCAGGTACGTGAACTTTAGTCTCAAACAACAAGCCTCTCATACACCAGGGCAAATGATATGGGTTCACACCCAATTGTTCAATTGAATATGGCTTGAAATGCAAAGGGATTTGATATTTCAAGTCATTAGTATATAAGGAGAAATTCAACCCAAGATCATAAACTTGTGGATCGTTATATATCTTGGAATGTCCTCCACCTGTTAATGGGCCTGCGAGGGAATTGCTAATCTCCTTGATGACCCCATGATCACTAAGCCCAATGTTGTGTAGTTGGTTAGATAATGCCACTGCTCTAGAGACAAATTCCGGGGTGTTTGAACCACCATCGATATAAGTAGCTCTGAAAATGTTTGGATGTCTAACATGAAGACAAGTTGAAGAATAAAGTGGAACCAATTGATCATTTATGGATCCAACGAATGTGATCTTAACATTATGATTCACAATGGTTTTCAAACTATCTAAAAAATCTTTGGAATGCACAGAATCAAATTTTTGAAATTGAAATAATTCCATTAGTGAATCGTTTTCAATAGTAGAATAAGCACGGACAAATAATGTTTGATCAACTCCATAAAACGGACCATTGTTAACACCAGCCATAGCCAATAAACTGATTTTTTTAGTTTTTTGCAAATCTATAATCCCATCTTCAACCAATCTTGATAATAATAAAATGGAAACAGGACAACCTTGAGAATGCGCTGCAATATAAATAAAATCTGCATTTTGGATATCTTTTTCCCATTTTTTCATAACTTGATAAAAAAACTCCACTCTATCGAAAATTTTACCTTCTTTTTCCAAGGCAATTTTTTGAACCGTAACATCAATATTCTCCTTCTTGGCCCATCTTAAAACACTCTTTTCTGCTTCTTTAGCAAATTTAATCGAGGTTCCTGTTGGTTCTCCAATCAAAGGTCTCAACACCTTTGTAGGGAAAAACCCATGAACACCAATGATCAACACTTTCTTAACATCACGGGATCCTGATGATATTCTATAAAGATGTTTAGGATCTTCCACTCCGAATCCCAATTGATATCTCAAACTATTGAAGTTATTTATCAAACTAGTCGCAGTGGAATAATAAGGCAATGATTCAAAAACAGGCACAACCCGATTTGCAATCAAAGGTTTATTGTCCCTTTTCGATGTGATTGCCTTCTGTTTATCAACTTCAGTAGACTCACTAGGTTCAAACAATACCGCGTCCTCAGAGGATAACAATACATTGGATAACTTCGGTTTCACAACATTTGACGCAGCAGTGGTAGTGGAGTTCCAAAAAGACCAGGTAGCATTACGTTCAGCTCTTTGATCACCACCTTCAGGTGCTTCACCATTCTCCACAACAGCTTTCGAAGTACCAGCATCTGAAGGCGCTTCTGAAACCTCTTGGTTACCAGCTGCTGCTTTCCGTAGCGAGGTGAATGAAGGTTTTCTCCAATTCATCCAATTTCTCTCAGCCTCTCTTGGAGGACTTTCAATGCTAGCATCATCTGAAGTTATCTCAACTTTTGGCGTCGTGGCTTGTTGCTGTTGGTCTTGATTGACTGTACTAGTGGATTTCCCAGACTTTATTGAAGCAGTAGATGTGATGGGTTTGCCGTTTGGTTCATGTATCGAGCTTGTGTTTGGCTTAAAGTCCTCTTTAGCATGACTCTTTCTAGGCCATAATGACCAGCTCTCATTATTCGTTGTCTTCTGTATTGTATTGGTATCAAGCGCATCAGATTCTTTTGACGCTGACTCTGGTTCTTGATCTGTTGTATATGACGAGTTTAATGATGATTGTGATTGTTTACCCAAGACTCTTGAGCTTTGGCGTCGTAGTGTACCCGTTGGTTTTGTTGGTGAAATGGGTCTTCCTGAATTGCTAGCTGGCATGTTTGGTATCAATTTGAAGCTACGTTTTGGTGTGGGGCAAATTGTGGTTAGGGTTGTCTTGGACAGGGGCAGCGTAGAGTGTCAACCAACTTGCCTTTCAATGGCTGTGGTGAATGCCGACTATTAACTTCTAACCCAACTATTGATGAGGTCGCTAATATTGGTCAATATTGCCTTCACAGTTCCTCTTTCTTTTGGTATCTTCTTTGCTTGCTTATTTGGACTCTTGTATTACAGATTGAATAGCCCACAATTCACAGCAAACAAACAACTAATTCCAACACCAAAAACTCCTTGCAGTTCCTTCAGTAAAGTTCAACTTTTGCAGTGTCAAATCGAATGATGGAACAGATCTAGAACAGAATTCTTTACGATGTTTATCTCAAGAATTTGGCAGTTAGTTACCGAGACCCGACCACTCTTATCAATTCCGACCATCTGTATAAACTATGGACGCGAAACTTATTCTAGGAAGAATTTTGGGCCTTCTAGTGCTCTTTTTATTACGAATGGAGTGGTAGATCGAGGAAGTATGACTGTTGCATCTTCAGAAAAGAGGCCAGCAGGGGAAGCTTTGAAAGAATCTTCCAAAAAGGCCAAGACTGAACAGAATAGATCCATAATAGATTTTTTCAGTAAATCCTCATCATCCAAAAAAGAAGTTGACGATAAGCAAGATCTTGGAGATGCTATTGAAGAGAAGTATACAGAGACAGCTCAAAGTCAAATCACTGAACAAAATGCCACCGTGTCTCCAAAACTATCAGATTTCAAACAAAAGTTTTTAAAGAAACTGACAGATGAGCAAAAAGAACTACTAGATTTGGAGATCAACACAATAGAAGATTCATGGTTCGAAGTGTTATCTGATGAGTTCCTCAAACCATATTTCCTCAACCTGAAAAAATTTCTCTCAGCTCAATGGAAGTCCAAACAAACAATATTCCCACCTCAAAACGATATTTATTCATGGTCAAGACTCACACCTTTAAACAACGTTAAGGTATTAATCTTGGGCCAAGATCCATACCATAATTTCAATCAAGCTCACGGATTAGCATTCTCTGTGAAATCGCCTACGCCACCACCACCATCATTGAAAAACATGTACAAGGCTTTACAAATAGACTATCCAAAGTTCAAGATACCGACTGGGCCTGGCTCTGGAGACTTGACCAAATGGGCCAACCAAGGTGTTTTGATGCTAAATGCGTGTCTTACTGTAAAGGCACACGAAGCTAATTCACATGCTAAGAAGGGCTGGGAACAATTCACTGAAGTTGTGCTGAAGAAAGCCATCGCTAATGATCGTAAAATCGTGTTGCTGTTATGGGGTACTCCAGCGCAGAAAAGAATAGTAAATTTGAAAATCGACAAGGAGAAAATCCATGTTTTGACCTCTGTTCACCCGAGCCCTCTAAGTGCCAGAAGAGGCTATTTTGAAGCGAACCATTACATCAAAAGCAATAAGTGGTTAATAGAGAATGGAGAACAGCCTATAGATTGGGCATTAGTGGAAGGGAACACGATCGAATATCACGAATAATAAAGCATTTTAAAATCGGAAAAAGAGATATAAAATATCTAGTAGACTCAGCAATAATCATATAAAGCACTAATCTCAGCTTATCATCGTCTTTTCTTGTAGAATTGTGTATCTTCTTTTGCAGATGGTCCGCCTAACAAAATTGCCGAATCGAGTAATCGAGGACGTACTGGAAGTCAGATGCGTAACGCTTTTGAAAAATGTCGGGTCTCTTCTGTTTATAAACAAATCAACACAAACTCACGACGCAAAACTCCTGGACCCGAACCCATCCAATTGTTGGTGAGAGGACTGCTATTGTATCAAGGAATACACGATTGCCCATACGAAACAATGGTCGCTGACGTTAAACGGGAGAGTGAGAATGGTTCCTCCGATGTTCAAAATGGGAGCGTGAAGACCAATGGATCAGTCAAGAAAGAACCCACAAAAGACAAAAAGATCTCGAAATCAAAGAAGTCCAAAAGCACCGATTCTTCAAAGGATAGCCTTCTGGGTGATTGGACGCACAAAAAGTTATCACAACTTGAATATTTACAGGAATATGTCAAATGGGTTGGCGCGACAAACAACATTGATGATGATGATGAAGCAGCAGGTTGGAGTTCTACTGGTCGGAGAATTAGACAGAGGAGAGAAGATCCGTTGATCGTTGCACAAAGAGAAGAAGAGGAGCGTAGGGAGAAACAAAGAGAGTTGACCAGAATCAAAAGAGCTGCCGAGGAGAAGCGTAAACAGGAAATTCGTAAGGAAGAGGAAAGATTATCAAAGATAGAGGCTGAGAGAAAGAGAAATGAAGCTATTGCGAAGAGAAAACAAAAGGAAGCTGAACGATTAAAAGACGCTGCTAAACGTAAAAAGACAGGCCAGAATGGAGTTGCCAATAGAAAAAAACTGAAATCTTCACCACCCGCTTCAAGTACATCTGCAACACCTGATCCAGAGGCCAGCATACTGAAGAGTAGAAAAGTTGAAAAAAAATCAGAACTAGTTGATGGCTATAGACCTTTCTTGCGAGGCCTGATGAATGACGCTGAAATTCCAATACGGAAAGATTTTTTCATTCCAGAAGTTTATGAGCATAAAACAAAAGATGTTCAAAATGTACCATTCACCCCAGCATCTGAAACAATAACAAAATACCTGAAGAAATATAGAAACTATAAAGACGTTGCACCTCAAAATATCAATATGCAATCTGTTGTCTTCCCTCAGTTTAAAGAAGAATACCATTTGGTCGAGTCAAGAGATTTTGAATTGGACCCACTAGAAGAAATTGGAAGATTAATGGAGTCATTTTCTGTTACGTATTTCCCAGAGGATTATAAGTTAACAGTTTATAATCCTAAAACCCCATACGATTCGCTTGTCGGTAAGCTTTCCAAAGGTATGGAGACAAATGATGAAAAAATGATCCTTGATTCGATCAGGGAATACAATGATTTGGTTTTGAAAATTCATGCTGAAGATGGGTTTACAAAGCATTTGAGCGAGAAAAAGACAATTTCAAGAGCGTTTTTACATGAATTATTGAATCAGATGTATTCCAGAGCTGTTTCTCCATCTGTGCAAAAACTAAAAAGATATGAAGCTTTTTCAAATTATGTTTATGGTGAACTTTTACCAAACTTCTTATCTAAAGTGTTTGACCAAGTTGGATTGAATTCCAAATCAACTTTCATCGATCTTGGCTCCGGTGTTGGTAATGTTACAATCCAGGCCGCTTTGGAGTATGGTTGTGAAAGTTATGGGTGTGAAATTATGGAAAATGCGAGCGAGTTGGCTGATTTGCAGCACAAGACTTTCAATGAAAGATGTAAATTATTTGGGTTGAATCCTGGTAGAGTTGGATTCTTTAACAACCAGAGTTTTGTCGGGAACAAGGGGGTGGAAGAGGTTGTCAACAGATGTGATGTTATCCTTGTCAACAATTTCTTGTTTTCACCAGATTTGAATAAAGAAGTTATAAAACTATTCCAAAATTTGAAAGTTGGTACCAAGATCATCAGTTTGAAAAGTTTGGTCCCCGCAGGATATGTTCTTGATGGTGACAACATCGAAAACAAAATGAACTACCTGGAAGTCGAATGCTTCCCCTTGGAAAATGGCTCTGTCAGTTGGACTGACAAAGGAGGCATCTACTACGTTGCCGAAGTCAAAGACAAGCTAAACGAAGCCTACTATAAAGGTATTCGCAGAACCAGAACCCCTCCAATGTCGAGATGAAAAGTGTGCTATTGTCCCAACCTGTGTATTATATCTAGTGTATGAGTCCATATGAATTTTGCTGAGATTAGAAGATGATCCGTATACGTCGAGTGTCCGTAGCAGATATTTCGCGAGTTTTTTTTGGCATAAAATTTTTCCGGGACGTTTCCTCGGCCACAGGAAAGAAAAAAAAAATATCGATAGCGCTATCGATAGACACAGATTAAACAATATAACTGTCCATAATCCTTCGAAATGTCCTCTCAAATTGCCACATTAGCCGCTGAATTGAAAACAGCCTTGCACCAATACCCAAACTTCCCAAGTGAAGGTATTTTGTTTGAAGATTTTTTGCCAATCTTCAGATCTCCAGATCTTTTCAAGAAATTGGTCAAAGCTTTTAAATTACACTTGGAAGCTGCCTTCCCAGATAACAAAATTGACTACATTGTTGGGTTGGAATCAAGAGGGTTCCTTTTCGGTCCAGCTCTGGCCTTGGAAATCGGTGCTGGTTTCGTCCCAGTTAGAAAACAAGGTAAATTACCAGGTAAAGTCTACCAAGCTACCTATGTCAAGGAATACGGCCAAGATGTTTTCGAACTACAAGCCGAAGCTATCCCAGAGGGCTCCACTGTTGTCATTGTTGATGATATCATCGCCACTGGTGGATCTGCTGCTGCTGCTGGTCAATTGGTGAAAGAAGCCAATGCTACTTTGTTAGAGTTCCTCTTTGTTATGGAATTGGACTTCTTGAAAGGTACTTCAAAATTACAAGCTCCAAGTTTCACTTTGTTGAATGGCCAAACAGAGAAACTTAAATAGAAAAATTGTCTTACAATAATAGAATATAGATTGATCAGCTCGATGTCAGCTGTTTGCGATGTTTTAGAGACGATCTAAGCATCGTTTGTATATTATTTACTGGTGACTTGAAGCGTTGCCAGTGACTCAATTTAAAATTTAGTTGAAAAGTGTTTTATTGTATTCTGAGTAGAAACGTTCCAGCAGAGAGCTTACTTTGTTATAATGTGGTTGTAAGATCTCTTAATATTCTCACCAAAAGAGTGGAGCTACCGCGTTTTTATTTCCACCGCCAAACAACGATATAAGAAGACAATATGCAACATTTTATCGAAAATAGTGACACCATTTAAAGAAAAGTAGTCCCCTGAGTCAATGGATTTCGAAAAGAGAGGACCAAGGAACCTATTAGCCCAGCAGCAGGAGGAATTACTGGAGACTTTCATCAACGTGAAGCAGTATGATAAGCTACTATTCTTTCTTGAGTCAACACTGTTCAATAATGCACCAACGTTGAACTGTCCCGCACCTTTTGTTCTCAATTGTCTGTTCACACTAGCCACTATTGGAAACTATAACAATGCTGATTTGATACGGAAAAGTTTTGGGAAGCCATTGTCATTATTGCCAATCCACGTACGGGCAGCCAATATATTGAAAAGATTAGTTAATATTGTACGAGATTCAGCTGCCCAAGAAAGCGACGATCCATCGGGAAAGACTTTTTTCAACAAAGAGGACGTGCTGCATACGAAAGAGCAGCTAATTGGTGCCATAAGATCCATCAAGAATGACAAGAGACGAGGCGTCAGATTTAGAGCTTTTGCGAAAAAATATAAGGAAAAGACAGAGATGGATCTTGACGAATTCGAACAAAATGACTTAGATTCCAATGCAAAGATTAACTCAACTGACTGGTCGCCTCAGAAGAAACTTCTCGAGAGAGATTTGAGTATGTTGAATGGTACCAATGCTGAGCAAAACGAATCGGAAAGTGAAGGGGAGGGAGTTTTGGATAGGAAATCGTATTATATCATTCGAAATGAAAGGTTTGATATTGCCCTGCAAGGTGAAATGTTCTGGCATGCAGTGGCCTGGGCTTTGAAGTGCTCCTCAACTAAAGATGTTATTCATATTGAGGCATGGAAAGTTTGGAGACCTGTGTTAGAGCTCGTTTTCTCAATTATTGAATTTGATTTTGATGAATTCATTGAAAGGAAAACACAAAATGAAGATGATGAGTTTGGTATGCCTCCGTTATTCTCAAATACTTTGCTCTATAGCGTCTTCAGAAGAGCTGGTAAACAATACACCGTGTACAAGATTTTGGAAATAATCTTCACCGATAGTAAATCCAATGCGAAAGAGATATTTGTTGGTGAATTATCCAAGGCTAAATCTGTATTTATCCCGGATGTCATAGATTCTAATAATAACAATGATGGTGAATTCACATGGGATAGTATGCGGTTGAGAAAGCAGATATTTAACTTATTAGCCAAGGCAATAGAGAATTCAGAAGGTGCTAATGAAGCTAAACATAATAGATGGGATGTAAGGGATTTGAACAGACATACAACATTACAACTAATGAAACTTTCGTACTCAGATTTCAGGTTGTTTTTCGCTTTACAAGCAGAGGAGATCAATCAAGATTACAGACTTCAGATTGTTTTGGATATAATTTATGATTTCTTCGTTCAGATAAATAAATTCGAATTTGATTTACCACCAACCACATGGGTTTATGATCAAAACAGTGATATAGTTAAAATGTTTTTGACTAACATCACCTATGAAAAAAGGTATTATGATTTCACCAAGGAAGGAATGGATCTCAATAAGATGATATCCGACTATGAAAAATTGAATTTGGTTTTATTCATATTGGTAAATTTATGGACAAGTTCATCAGGGTTTTTACAAATAGATACTAAAAGCAAGAAGCAATCCATCATTGAGTGGTGTGAAATCGGTGAGCAGAAAAGAAGAAAAGCTTTGGAAAGTGCAAACCCAATACATATTGATATCGATAATGATCTTTTCAATCTAACAGAAACAGTGAAGCTACAATTCAGTCAATAATCACATTCAAATTGATAAAATATCCTATTCAATTGCTAATCTTGTTCAACTTTGATATGTAGTAGACAATCTAAACTTTTGCTAACAGCAGCAACATGCCAGGGGATCCATGATCTTTTAGAATCCACAACACCAAATAGTTCTCCAATAGTTGCCAGACTTCTATATTGATTCAACAGATCCTCAATGAACTCCGAACATGGTAACTTTGTTGGACAACTCAACACATTGACTTCAAAAGTCGCCAGTCTGTTTTCACTGTTTGACAAAGGCTTGATCAAAAAACCTGTTTTGATACTTAATCTTGTTGGTGAGTTAGCCAGGGGGTTTGGATTCGAAAGAATCAGCGCATGTACCCTATCAGAAATGTTCACTATTGAATTCGAATCATCAGAAGTGATTCTGAACTCAGATGGAGAGTCATGTGCACTTGGCCTTGAGGTGACCGTAAATAAATCTGGACTATTCACAGCTTGCGGTGTGAAAATGGTAGAAGGGGTCAGGCCTGAAGATGATCCAACAGTGTTTGGTGCTTCTAATTTTGTCGAACTAACTTGTGCAAATGATTTCTCTTGTCCAAACAATTTATCAAAAGGATATGAGGGATTATAGACAGACAACAATAAGCTGGATTTTTCATTAACTGAAACGACAACCAAATACAACTCTCTCGATTTGGAAGAGAGCCTCTTCCATTGTAGTAATTCATCATCTGGAATCATACCATCAACTCTTGTCAACACCAAATATTTCTTTCCATTCATGGATTTTGAAAGATGGACCGTTTGTTCCCACATCTCATTCGTAACTGATTCTAAAGAGCTTTTAATATTTGAAGGGCAATGCCAAGCCTTCGTCTTTCTTATCCCACCCTGTTGATCGGTCCATGCAGCAACACACCATTCTTTATCTATGGATCTTCCATAAGCCAAATGAATAAAGTTATCTTGACTTAAAAGTCTTTGAGCGATAGGGTCTCTAGTCAATTGGAAGTTGATCTTTGATGGTAAAGGAGCCCTAATTGAAGTGAAAGTCTCTTTGGTATTACCAACTGAATTGTATAGGAGAAGTCCAATTTTGGCAAGTTTATTGACGGACAAAACTGAAAAAGAACCCCCATCTGTGATATAATTGCTAGGAAGAATCTTCAGAACAACATTTATATTCAAAGCTTTCTTATTGGGCAAGGCCAAAATATTCGTCTTCATGAGCTGGAAAATCCTACTCAATGCAACCATGGAGTTAAGATCTTGCTTAAAGTCCACCAAAATAATCACAATGTCTTCATAGTTTGAGCCTTTAATCAACGTCTCGTTCAAAACTTTCGAAGCGCTGATCGATTTTTCTTCAAAGGTGTTTGGATTATAGTCCACAGAACATATTCCTTTTGTGAAAACACCAGAATTTATCAAATCAATTCGACCCAATTGACATTTCTCATAGATCTCAGTAAGATCTTTTAAAAAATGGTAGGAATGCGATGTGATATTTGTTGGAGACAACAAAAGTGCTCTAAAGTTTTTTCGATTATTTGGAGGTGTAAAACTCATGGAGTTCCAGAGAGATAGTGCGCTTGAGTTTATAGTTATAGTTTGGTCAAGTCTTTTCACTGTCAATTTAGGTTCAGGAATATAATAGAACCGCTTGTACTCTTCTCTGCTTTGCGCATCATCTGTTTCTTTATTCACAGCTGGGGACATTGAAAAGTCCATACCATCATTTGTTGGACCACCCGAGCTCAATACATATTCTGGATTTTTGAATGATGATAATGGTGATTCAGCTTGTAAACCATTATCCTGTTGATAATCTTTGAACAACCTTTCAGCAAAAGATATACCAGATACCTCTGCTAAATTTGTTTCATGGATTTCAGGAAATGATTGGGCTATTGCTCTTTGTATACTTTCTGGAAAGTCTTCATTATAGCTTTCTCCCTTAGGAACCGCATTTGCAAGACACCCATTGTCCCAAATAAGCTGATCCAATAAGATATTAATGACACTGTCAACATCTTCATTTTTGATTATTGGTGAATCTGTGTAGAAATGGGATGGGATAGAATTGAGAGGAATTGATCGTAGAAGAAATGGAATACAATTTGGTGAGCCATTGACACCACCAACACCAGGCGAAGCTGTTCTATTATCTTTCGATGGGTCGATCTCCTCAGTAGATAGCTGAGGTAAGGTTGGTTCTAATTTTAGTTTCTTCAGATCAGGCTCATCAGAAGCTGTTGCACCGACACTATCAGCTCTAGGCAGATGATCGTCAAGACCAGCATTTTCTTCTTTCATCAAAATCTCGTTACCATTATTGTAACTATTCGATTTTGAAGCCTTAAGTTCATCTTTAATGACTTCCTCGTTCTCTTCCTCTTCCTCCTCTTCCTCTTCTTCTCCATCATCTTCATCATCATCGTCATCGTCGTCATCTTCATCATCATCGTCATCTTCATCATCATCATTATTGCCTCTACCAAATGCATCAATCCCTGGTGTAGTATTCTCGGTGCCTGGTGTTTCAGCGTTTGAAACAAAGAATTTCCCACCATTAGCATACTTATTATCGACATTGGATCGTATTATAGGATTGAAGTTCAATGGTGAAAATATACTTTTTTTTCTATTCGCAATTCTAGGAGAGTGAATTGGTTCTGGTGCACCTGGATCAGTATATAGCGGAGTAGCAGGCAAAGTCATTTCTTCGATAGGAATATCGAATTTGTTTTCAACGGCATCAGCTCCTTCTATTTGTTTGTGATTATCTGCATTTTCTTCATCACTGACAAGATCCAAACCGTTATTTGTGCCCTCTAGCACCTCATCAAGTTCCTGTTCTAATTTGTCGTCAGCAAGTAGATCTTCGTCAGCATTTTCATCAAAGAAGTTGAAATCTGCATCAGTAACACCATCACCATCGCCAAATAAGTCCTCGTCCAAATCACTCCAGTTCTCACGAGTGCTTTCCTCTTCAACAATGGGCGTGGCACTCTTGGATACTTTAGCTTCATCTGATTGGGCTCGATGTAATGATTGTTCAATGGGAGCTGGGCTTTCCGTATTATTGATAGGTGTGTTATTTGTTGTTGGTAGGTTGGATGGTGTTTTCAGGCTTGAAGTAGCTTTAAGACTTGCAAAATCATCAATCAAAGATAGTGAATCTTCAAAAGTTTCAGCTAAACGATCTCTCGATGACTGGGTGATTTT
>JAJMFN010000367.1:0-60677 GCA_030574735.1 Hansenula sydowiorum
GCAGCTGTTATGCTTTCCCAATTGGATAGTACGACAAATACATTGCCTATCGATCAATCAACAGCCATCAAGGCAAGAATCATTTCTTCAATGCAATCCCTACAAGATCATTTCGGTTACAAAGATTTGGAAGCTATTCATGGTGCTGCTGGTGAACGTAAACTAGAAAATGATTTGAAATTAGGTGGTGTCTCAAGTAAGAACTCCCAAGCATATTTGGGTGAAGATTGGCAAACAAAGAAGGAAAGAATACGTAAGAATAGTATTTATGGCCATTATGAAAATTGGGAACTATGTTCAGTTATTGCCAAGACTGGTGATGATTTAAGACAAGAAGCTTTTGCCTCACAAGTTATCCAAGCCATGGCCACCATATGGAGAAGTTCTAATGTCCCAGTTTGGGTGAAACGTATGAGGATTTTAATCACCAGTGCCAACACGGGTCTTGTCGAAACCATTACAAATGCCTTGTCAATTCATTCCATCAAGAAGGCATTAACCAAAATTTCCATTGAAAGTGGTGAAAATCCAAAAGGTACAATCAGTACATTAACTGAACATTTCGAACGTACTTTTGGTGCTCCAAATTCCGCCAAATATAAAAGAGCCCAAGATGCATTTGCAAGCAGTTTGGCTGCTTATTCTATCATCTGTTATCTATTACAAATCAAAGATCGTCATAATGGTAACATCATGTTGGATAATGAAGGACATATCATTCATATTGATTTCGGATTCTTGCTTTCAAACTCTCCAGGATCCGTTGGGTTTGAAGCCGCACCATTCAAGTTGACTTTAGAATACGTTGAACTGTTGGGTGGTGTTGATGGTGCTGCCTTCCAGAAATTTAAACAATACACAAAGGAATCATTCAAATCATTAAGGAAAAATGCTGATTATTTGGTCACTATGGTGGAATTAATGCAGAAGGAGAGTTCGTTACCATGTTTTAAAGCTGGACCGCAAACAAGTGTTCAGTTCAGACAAAGATTTCAATCACATTTGTCGGAATCGGAATGTGATGCCTTTGTGGAAAATGTCTTGATTGGTAAAAGTATTGGAAGTATCTATACAAGATTATACGACCAATTCCAACTATTAACACAAGGTATTTATAGTTGAAGGTGCATCTATAGACAACAACACTCCTTCAGCTTTATTACAATTAATTATACTGCATCTGATATACGTGTATATTGAGAACAAATGAAATAGTTTCACGTTGTTCGATATTATGAATTACGTAGCTACTGTGTGAAGACTGTTTTTTCAATGTGATTGAATATCTTTATAAACTAAATATCATTGCCGAATTTCAGTTTCAACTTCAATTTTGGTTTATTATCACTTGGTGTTTCCTCTCTTTTTGGCTCTGATTTGGGTTTGGTTTTAGGAGTCCCAGCAGCATGCGGTTTGATAATACCTATTTTGGAAGCCTTTTGTTGTGGGGGTTTAACTATATCGGTTTTTTTCGTTGAAATTGGGTTAGAAGACTTCTTTGAGCGTCTCAATGGATCTGATGAAACCACAATCACTTTTTTACCAGAGTTTATCTTGACAAACCTTAATGGCCCAGATTTGGTTTTTCTAATCTCTGATTTGTACGGCTTGGATTGTGGTACTGGTGGTAATGGTGGTGATGCAGTGCCTTTATCTCTATCTTCCAATATGGATGACTGTGAGTTTTTATGTGTAAGCTTCAAGACAGGCGCTTTGGTAAGTGATTTTGATCTTTGATGACCTTGAGTAGGCGCTTTCGGATTCATCGTTAACTTTTTAGATAATGAAATCTTAAAGTAACCTTCTCTCTTCAATGTTATTTTACCATTTCCAAGGTTTTGTGCGGCAAGCTTCTTTTCTCTTGGTAAAGGCAATGTGCAAATGAGGGAATCGTAAGCTTGAATCAACACTGCAACAACATCAAACAATGATCTTCTTTCCGATATACTAAATAGAGGATTTCTCAAGGCAGACCAAAGTTCATTTCTCAAAGGTTCATAGTCACTATAGTCTCTTCTTAAAAGCTCTACCGCACCTTTGAGAGTAGCTTTAGCAAATGCATCTTTTCTGGTCTCAAATTGATCTTCTGCGCCATCCTGAATCACAACCATACCTGTATCTGTCTTGACTTTTTTTTCAATTTCAATCTCGTGTGTGAGCTCATCCTCGTCAATTTCAGTAGATCCTCCTTCAATAACAACTGTGCCAAAAGACTGAGCAAATGCATCAATCATTTTATACCTGATATAAGAAGATTTCTCAAAACTAGTCAGTAGAAAGAAATAATGTAGGATTTGAGAGTTCTTCAATCCACCAGACTGAAATAAGCCTTCAAAAGCTGTTATCCTAACATCGGGGAAATAATTACTTTTGGTATGTTCAAAGAGGTAATCAGGGTCAATTTCATATAATCCTTTTCTTGCCAATTTCAGTTTTTCTTTAAATGCCAGCACACCGACAAGTGAATTATAAGATGGAATCCATTCATCCATTTTTTGATGTCTAGATAACTCTGCAATGGCTTCAGCTAAGAATTTCTGATCTGTTCCATTAAGCTTGGATACATCATCCACCAGTACATTGGCAGTTAATGCTCTCACAAGACAGGTGATCAAATGACCAACATAGAACGCATCAGAATAAGGATTATTCATATTGTCATTAAATTTCAAGATATCCAAAATAAATTTCCTCACGTCTAGCGGGCAATCTTTACTTTTATCCTGAATCTTTGAAAGGGCTTCTGGGATTGCTTTCTTCAAGAAATACGATGGGAAGTCAGAGAAATCATTGGATAATGGGATGGATGAGTTTTCAAAACAATATAATTTTTTGAATGCAGTCATCAAATGCTTCAATCCGATCCAATTAGATTTGTCTGATGCAAACTTAGACATTCCCAATGCAGCTTCAAGCCTAACACCATAATAGTATCTTGAATCTAACAAAGTTCTGAGAAGAATCGTTGAATATAACGTGTTTGGATTTGCTGTTGAAAAATAGTTTATAGACTCAAGTTGAGCTTCCACATCTCGATCTTGTTGTAATTGTGAAGCGTACATGTAGTCAGGTTGATTGATATAAATTTTGCAAATCCATTCGAAATCAGCATCAACCCTAATCCACTCAAATGCTTCATTATTCATCTTTTCTTCTTCTTCCCTAGACCATTCAGTCAAGTCCCACTCTTTTATCTCCTTTTCCGACTGAAGTATATCACCCAAACAATGAAGCAAAATGGTTTCATCTTCGTCGGCGTCAGGTTTGTCTTTATCACTTTTTTGTTGTTTCTGACTTCTTTTAAGACGTTTATATTTGGTGTTGTATTGGATGTCCAGCTTTGTGAAGCCTTCTTTTAAATCCACAATATGTTCATATGGAGTACCATCAGCCTCATGAATACGAATCGTCATTGGACCGGTAAATAGGTTGGGAGAAGTAGGAACTTCTGTACTCTCTTGTTCTCTTCTTGCTTCAGATATGAAAGTTGAGGGAGATGGATGTTGACTTTCCGTCTCTTGGTGTTGTACTTGCCTTATACCCATCTCGATAAACATTCTCTTCTTATTGAACCTCTGTGTCACTCTGAAGATTGGTATACCAGCACCATACACCCACTGTCTGAAAAATGGCTCCAGCCTATTGTGATTGACTTTTTCACAAACATATTGGAAATGAGAGGTACTCAAGCACCCGTTTGTCAAATCCCCTGACATGGCTTGCAGAAATATTTTTGGTATAACTCTTGATAGACCAAATGACTTGTCGGTTTTAGTCATTCTTCTGTCTAGTATAAAGAGTACAATTGGTGCTTTCAATTCTATAAATCCAAAGTCGAGTGTGGAAATAGGGTATCTAAAAAATGGATCAGCCAAGGGCCTTTTTCCGACATCTTCTTCACAAATTTGATCTGCTTGCTTTTTAACCCTATATTTGTATTCATTTTGACCCATCAATTTCTTGATAAACTGTTGCGCCATATAGTGGGCGATACCTATTGTCACCCAAAAATCGTTATACGTTTTTGGAACAACGTTAATACCTGACCATTGCTCAGACAATGCAACACACAACTTATAGGTACTTGTGTAAATAGGCTCAATAACATTAGGAGCATATATAAGCCTCTTACTTATGACCGAAAGGCCTGCAAATCCACATACTTCCACGCTTATATCTGACACGAAAACCAAAGCATAACTTGTAAATGGAAACGAACCAAATTCTCTCGAGTAAAAATCTATGGCCTTGTATAGAAAGATGGTGGTGTTGATGACATCGTTCCGTTGAGATGGAAGACAGTAGATGGAGCACGGTACAGCTGTTGTGTCTTTCTCTTCCTGTAAATCTGGCTCCTCCTCTTCCTGTAAGTTTAGCAGAGGGACTTGAACATACGGCCCCACTGAGAACCCTATGTGTTGTGCAGATACAGGGTTGAAGATGGAAAACGAAACCAGTTTTTTGGCCATGTCAATTGTGTGTGCGGTCTCTTTTTGGTTACTGAAATCTCCACCAACCACAACGATGTCATTAGTATCATCGCCTTCTTCTTCTTCCTCCATATTCAGTTCTGGGGCCAAATAGTCTGACCCAATGATTCTCGATATGCCAATATCCTTCACAGTTCTGGGTACGCTCACTTCGAGCTCCCAGGTGGACTTTTCCCACAAATTGTCAATACAAGGAACCCAAGATGATGTACTCACACCAAAATCCGAGTTCACGGTATATGCATGCCATTCTGATCTTGGGATATGTGTACCTTTACCACCAAAAAACACCAGACCTGATTTTGGATTCTTGAGTTTATATTCAATCTTGATATTCACAGGAGTATAAACAGCTTCCGATGCGGTTGAAGCTTTGTGACTTCCTGGAGAATCTTTATAAGACGGTGTGAATGAATGAATAGTAGCTGGATCGTGCAAAGATAGTTTCAACTTCTCAGGCATATAAATAGTCAATTCTTCGGTGTTTTCACCAGAAAACATTTCTTTGAATTTGTTCTTGTATAGATGGTGCTGCGTGATATCATTTATCAGTGGTTTATTCTCGTTGTCCACAAACGATGAGTACTCTGACCGTAGAGGGTCATCATATGCAAAATTGGCCCTTCTGTTGTTCACATAGACTCCTAAAACTTCGAGCTGGCGACAGTCTAGCCTCACATGTTTCAATATTGGTTCCGTCGGTATGACTATAAGTTCTGTCGATCCCTCTATGGAGCTGTTCTCCAAGTCGACATCTATGGATATCTTCTGATGAGCGACTTTGAAATTTTGACGTGAAATGGCCCCCAATCCTCTTCTTGATAGGGCTCCTGGCGTAGTAGCGGACACGCTCTGGTGATCATATGATGGCATTTCAGATCACTGTTTTAAAGCGCTTTCAATAGATTTTGGTCTAAGCCGCGGGGCAATTGATGAATCTCGCTCAAATAATAACCGAATGTTACTCTGGCTGGTTATATACCATGTCTTTTGTTGATGGTTTTCACAATCTCGTTTTCATGTCACGTGACTGGTAGATTATGTCATCGGCGTCGCGCTTTTCAGATTCAAAGAGTATAAACTTTAGAAGCGCGTCTCTCTCTTTCTTTATTCTACTGAAAGCTGTATTCACTGGAGACAAACCTAGCTAAATGGAGTTGCTAGACGATTTAGATGTTGGACCTGTGAAGTCCAGGACCTTCAAAAAAAATGTCGATATCAGAATTGATGACGAAGAAGGCGTTGAAAATGAGTTAGATATGAGTGATGCAGTTCAATCAACTCCCGTGTTATCAAATATTTCAAACTCCAACATTGATGCTTCAGCCATGAAATCCAATCTTACTGGTCCACCGTCGGTCTCTAATTTGTTTGGCTCTTCAATGTCATTACTGGATAAGGTCAAAAGAAGATTGAATGGTGAGGAGCCTCAAGCAGAAGCTTCAACTCAAGCAATACAGACACAACAAATCGAGATCCAAAAAGATGGTGAAGAGGTTCTTCACGATAAAAGACAACAACTACCAGAAGCTGATATTCCTTCCCAGACACAGGTAATCTGTTCACAGAAAGAATCTCCTTCGCGAGTGATGCCTGAAACACAAGCCGATATCACACAAAACATACCTACACAAAGTTCCGAGTTGGTTCCAACAATATCTATAATAGATCGTACTAATGGTGTTATTGAAAAGTCGCCAACTTTCGGTCACGAAAGTGCCAAAAGCCATGATTTGACTCAAAGTCAAGATACGCAAGTGGTCATGAATGAAAAAACACAACCAGAAGATCAGCTTGAGATATCAAATTCGAAAGACAGCTCAGCCGGTGATTCTGTGAATGAACCTCACCAAAACCGCCCCCATAGGCGTCTCGCTGGTCTATTTGGTGATTCTGATGATGAAGACACTAATGATAGTGAAACTAAAGGTGAAATACTCAAAAGAGATCTCAAAAAATCAAATAAGCTGTTTTTGGATTCTGAGTCTGAAAATGAACAAGATGAAGCTGTCATGACTAGTGAAAATCAAACACAAATCAGATTGAGGAAAATCGAATTGTTGGCAGAAAAGAAACGAGCAGAACGACTTTTACGTGAACAGCAAGACCGTGATAAAGATAAAAAGGAGCTGGATGATTACAAAGATCTAAATTCCCCTTTAGATGGTGATGATGGAGATGAGATTGCAGACGTCTCTGTGTCAACAATCAGAGCAAAGAAAACCAAACCTAAGTGGGAACTTGAGGAAGAGGAACTCGATAGACAGGCCGATTTCAGAAACCAGCAGTTACAGCATAAGGAAAAGGTGGTGAAGAAATTTGATAAAAATTCACTTTTAGCTGCTTTCGGAATGGCTGACTATATGAAGTCTGACAATCCCTCGCCGAGCCCACAAAAGCAGACATCCAGCCCTGCAACTTCTCCTTTGCAAGATTCAGACAATAAGAAAGGGCAAAATAATTCTTTGTTGGTGAAGAGAGAGGTCAATGATGATGTTCAATTAACTGATTCCTCTGAAGATGAAGATGATTTTCAAGTGACAGACATGTTCGACAGCAACAAGGTCAACACACTAGAATCCAAAGAAAAGAAGAATGCGAAATTTGTGCTCCAGAAGCCATCTAATTTTGATAAAGCCATTGACGTGATCGAACTAGATTCTGGTTCCGATTCGGATGTTCAAGAGACTGCATCCAAAGCTACCATGTTGGAAGTCAAAAGTAAATTCAGTAAAAGAACAATTGAAAAAGCTCGAGCACAAAAGAAGAAGCAAATTTCAAGAAGTCAATTGATTTCTCATTTAAGGGAGAAAACAAGAAATCAGCTGAAAGAAAAAAACAAAATGGTTGATGAATTTCTCAGAAGTGCAAACGAAGAAGCTGATAAAGAGGCAGTAGCTGTTGGAAACTTATTAGATAAATATATTTTGAATGCTAATCGCACCAAAAAGAAGGAAGATGAACTAGAGAAGCGCAGAAAAGAAGCAGAAAAATCTGGAGAAGAGTCCGATGATGACGACTACTTTAATGAAAGTGAAGAAAGTGACGTTCCGGAAAGCGATTTCGAAGATGATGATAACATGAAAGAAGATGGTGGTGATTCTAATCAACATGATAATGAAAATGAACAAGACCAAGAGGATCAAGAGATCATTTTACGTCGGAAAAGAGCCAAGGCAGTTTTGTCTGATGATGAAGAAGATAGTGGAGATGACAAAAATCATGAAGCTACCGAGGAAGAAATTAAGCTTCGTTTAAGCTCAAAGCAAAATGCTGCTGAAGGTGAAGCAAGTATCAATTGGGGTGACGATGACTCCATAAGGCTTAATGGATTGAACGGTGGTGCTACGCAAAAACTTAAAATGCTAAATATTGGTATGACCCAAGCTTTCGAAAAGGAATCACCTAGGATCGATAAATCCAAAGTGGTTGATGTTTTCGATCAGCTGAGAAATAACAATAATAAGGTTCTAGGTGAAGAATCATTCACTGAGAGCTCGTTGAAAGAGAAATCATTTTCATATTCTTTCAACTCTCAAAAACCTGCGGAACTAGTATTTGATGAATCTTCTACTCAATTATCTGATGTTCTCCCTCCAACACAAGCTAATTCTACCCAAAAAGACTCAATAGCTACACTTCATGATTCCGCTCCTCCTGCATCTCTTCAAGCTACAGTGAAAGATGATGTTGCCTCTCAAGATGATTCTGAAGGTGATGATGAACGTGAGGAAGATGACGAAGAACGCGTGACGCATAGGAAGCTTGTTCAAAGGTTACCGAAACGGAAAAGCACTGCTGTTAGTGATGATGAAGAAGAGGAAGAAACTGAAGAACAATATGCTCAAAGAAGAGCAGAGGTTGAAGCTATGAAGGCAGAGATCCGTAGAAGAGAGAAAGAACAGAAACAAAGAAGAATTGAAATGAAAAGACGTGGACTTGATAAGATTATGGAGAACGAAGCTGAAGAATCTGAAGATGAATGGAAAGGTATTGGTGGTATTGATGGTGAAGGTTCTGATGAAGAAAACTCTGAAGATGAAAAAATGTTGGACGATTATTCCAAAGTGGATCTTGATAAAGTTAGGGCCCAGCTTGAGAGTGAAATGGCAGCCACTGGCAGAAAAGCTGATGAAGCAACAATTCAAAAAATTTTGAAAGATCTTGAAAGTGGTGCCTTTAGATCCAGAGGTAAAGGTAGTGGGGATTTAGAAATTGGTATGGAAGCTGATAGTATCATGCTTCAATATAACGTATTGAGAATGGAAAGATTAAAGCAAAAAAAAGCTGAGAATTCCACTGTTGCAGAGCTTGAACTTGCAGCTAAAAACAAGGCATTTTTCGAAGGTGAGATAGAAGAGTCCCAAAAGGCTATAAAAGAAGCTATATTTGGTTGTGTCACTGATGAAGACAACGATTCTGTTGATGAGGTTGAAGAAGAAGACCCATTTGTTGAGAAACCAGAAATCACCAAGGATCAAATGCAAGACCCGGATAAGAAGACATTCAAGCTCACAGAGGCATATGTCCAAAAGACATTGTCATTTCTTAACGATGACGAAGATGATGATATTGGTAAAAACACCGCTTTTGCCTCACACCAACATGGGTTTGTGGATGATGACGATGACTTCACCGAGGATCTTGCCACATTGAAACAAAAGTCCATCATAAAATTACCAGATACAACACCACAAAGAAAGTCCACTGTTGATTTAACAAATGATGAAGATCAATCTCCAACACAATTTTTCAAAATGCCATCAAAGATTATGAAATCATTCCAATCTAATAGTAATGATTCTTTCAAAAATAAAAACGAAGTTACTGTTTCAACTTCCTATAAAGCCGCTACGAGCTCAAAAGCATCCATCATGTCCTTTGGGAAGAATAATTCAACTAAGATTGCAACAAAAGTTAGCGAAAAACCTCAGGATACAAGAGTTTTAAAAGCTCGTAAAATTGAAAAAACTTTGAAGAAGGCGAATAAGTTGAAGAAATTGAACATGGGTTCTTTTGATTAAGTAGCTCAACAGTGTTCATATTTATGGGTTGGGATAATGTTATTGTACAATAGGTTAGGAAATAATATATTAATTTGCATTGTATTCTATTGTAAGTATAAAAATATGAACCTGATATCGCGCCAAAAGGAAAATGTATAAATGAAGTGAATTGAAGAAGCAAAGTATAATATGTATGGGATGTCTATAGCAAATGGAAATCAATGGTGAAACGAAATCGTAATCTAGTGATTTGAATGAGAATTGAGAACAGTGAAAATCAAGAATATTGTAATGAAAAGCAAAAAAGAATTGTATCTTCATAATTAAACGTTAATAAATATATGCGTGTGAATGGATGGTTCAACTAAAGATAAAATCATTATCTAAAGCGTCTTTTAGTGCTGCATGGCTGATTTTGGAACTCAAGACAATTTTTTGTCCTAATGTTGAGGATTCTCCATGTTGAACAATTTTCGATCTATTTGGACCTATTGTCAAAGTTGAGAAACTTCCTTTAATCTTGTCGTTTGATAAAGAAGCAGCATATTTTTGATTTGATGTTGTTGGTGTGATGTTTATAGGTTGTGGTTTGGCTATTGGCTTACCAACTTCTGATGTGACCAAACTTCTTGGTGGAACAAGATTATTTGGTTTGAACCTGTTTAGTAGTAACGACCATTGTTTATGCTGCTGAGTGTTAGAATAAGATGATTCGAACGAATGATAAGATGACGAATCATCAACGGAGAGTCTTGGTTTAGGAGTGGGTATCGAGCTCACGAGAGTGGTGGGGCCTTCATGACCTTGTGAATCTGTTGTAGTGGTTGTAGTAGATGTGGCAGCTAATGGTGAGGATTTTTTAGCGGCAAAGAGGAATGGGAACCTATTTTGAGGTGTTGGTGGTTTAGTAGCTGAAGAGGTTTGTGAAACCAAATCAGATAAAGCCTTTCGACTAGGAGATGAGAATGATGATGATAAGTTGTTGACAGATAATGTTGTGATGTTGGATTCTTTTGCGGAGGATTTTTGTGGTTTAGCAAATTGACTCATCCAACTCATTGTTTGTTGCTTGTTATCCACTGGAGCATATGATTCGGTTTTCATAGTGGAAAATATGCTATCAAATGAATTTGATCTGTTCAACTTATGCTCAAATACGGTGACTTCTTCCTCCTCCTTAGGATCTTCAAAGAAAATTGTCTCCTTTATGTCGTCTTCATCTTCTTGTTTCTTACCACTCGATTTCAAATAGTTTTCCAGATTCATTGACACTGGTGAGCTCAGAAATTCAGAGTCCTTGATATCTTCTTCGTCTTCTTCGGGTATCAGACCTTTTGTCTTTAGACCAGTTTCATGGGAAATGAAATGTCTCAGGCTGAATTTCCGATCCTTCTGCGTCTCATGAGATAATGATTCATCAGCCAGCTTGAATCTCACTGTATCCAGAATACCAGATACAACTGATTCTGGAAGAGATGATGACCTTGTGTGTCTGCTTGTCACATGTGAGTTTCTTCTTGATGCAGGATTTTTTATATTCGACAGTGGAGAAAACAGTGCATCATTTTGGAAAGATGAATAATCAGCAGTGTCATTAAACGTGTTGTCAAAAGATGTTTCCGGGGTGGGCAGTTGATGGGAAGCTTTTTGTGATCTATGCAAAATTGGTGCTTGGGCAACTGGTCTTTTCTTGTTGATTTCCAAAGAGTTTCTTCTTTGTCTCTCTTGCTTTTTGGAGACTATTCTCATAGGTTTCAAATTCATTGTATCCATACTCATCTTCTTTTGTAATCTTGACACGGGTTTTTGTGACTCTTCATTGAATATTGGCTCGACGTCTCTTTGCTTGAATAAAGCTGTCTTTAACACTTCAGGATCGGATACTTGTTCCATTTGTTTTGTCAAATATTGATATTCCAAAAACAAATTTTCTAAAGTAGCTTCTGTAGTTCTCCAATTCAAATCCTTATCTCTCCAGTCGTTTAAGCTTGGCATCCCACTAGAAGACCTTAGGGAGTTAAGTTGATTATGGGCCTCCAACATGTTTAACTGAGCTTCGAAAAACTCACTTCTAATGAGTAATAAATTCAATTGTGATAGATAATATTGATATTGTTGTAAATTGCTAGTTAGACCGTCTATCTTGGTATCAATTTCAGTTATCTGAGAGTTCGAGATTCTTAAAGAGCTGGTCAAATCTATGTTTTCATCAATCTTCTTTATTGCATTGGCTGATTTTTTTAACAACCGATCAGTAATATCACCAAAATTCCTAGCGGTATATCTACTCTTGCCCAGACTTTCATCTTGGAAAGGGCTAGTGGGCATTATATGTGACTGTTTTGTTGTAATACCCTTTTTTCTCTTCACAATAGCATTTCAAGTACCTCTTTGGCTGTAGAGACAACTAATGATTAAAGGATTGAAATCAAAACAAACCACAGCGTTTGATACAGTAAGAAGTAAATAGACAGGCGATATTCCAATGGAAAGAGAGCGATAGGGTGAAACGCTCTTGGTATGGTAAACGGTGAAGGGTCAACCTTTCCAAAAACTGGCTGCTTCAATTATGAAGAAGAGTGCCATATATTTTTTTTTCGCTCTAGAGAGAAAGTATAAACAAAAAAGGTAAACAAGTCTCGAGATTCTGGTCGGGCCAGCACTCGTCTAACTTTTAACGAATCGATTGAGACCCAGTTCTGGACATTTTGGCAAAAAGTGGTCTATTAGGTCAATCTATAATATCTTTTGTTACTATTACAGTCCCCTTTGCTGAAAAAAGCTGCTCAACAGGTCTTTTGAATTGCTGTTTTGCCCTATGATTGGAAACCAGTTTCCGAGGTGATGCCTAAAAATCTCTTTTGGGTAAGAGAATAGAAACGTGCACCGCACTAATTGGCAGACTTTTAGATACTTATTATGTTGGAAATTGATTATTAGCTGTGGAGGTATATAATTTTATTATCTCATATTAGTCAGTGATCTTTGAGTTATGTTTTCATAGTGAGAATTGACTGATTTTTGGTAATTATTTGTTTCTCAAATCTCAGAATTTCTATCTTGTGTTTATAACACAAAAATGAAAATTAAATAGATAAATATTAAGCTAAATTTTTTTAAATATAGTTCATTACTCACAAAACACTTCAGAAAACACACCATGCAATAAAAATAATGGTAGGTCTAAGAGCTACTAAGAAACTCCTTCTCTTAAAGTTCCTGTAGTATTTTAGGAACATTTCCACTCTTTTTCAATCCCTCATTAAAGCCGAATCAGAACTGAGCTCATCATATCAATCTTTTACTGAGTATCGAAGGTAAAGCTACGAACGACCAAGGGGGCCCGTATTCTGAGACTCAAAACGGTCACATTCATTATACAAGCCCAAATTACATACGACTTTTCTCATTACCCAAATCATTCTCTTCATTATAATCATACCTGCTCAAGACATTACTGACCGCGTCAGAGTCAAATTCATCAAAGGGATTAGTTATCCTTGTTGTTCTTCTCTTTTGAGGGATTTCTGTTAGTGTTGATCTATCGTCATCGTCTAGATTTATATCATCGAATCTGTTGATTGATTTTTCATCAAGAAATGGATTTTCAACTTTTTGATCATCTGCAAATGGGTTTGCTATGTCATTATTGATGGGGTTTTGCTCTGGGGCAGCCATATTAATCACTTTTATGTTTGAGGTTAATGGATATCCATACAGTTTCTGCTCATCCTCTGTTAATTGTCTTGGATAACCAATCTCTAATTTTTCCTGGACGTCTTCACCTCGATGTCTGTATTGACGAATGTATAAGATGGCAAGACCGATGATGAACTGAGTGAACCATATTGCCGATAAAACCAGTGATATATAGAGTTCAAACATCAAAGTTTTCTTGTATTGACGAACAATCGCTTTCAGCATTGAACTCATCAAATCCTCGGTTTTGGTAATCATCCCACTGGCTTTATTAACCACACTCCCAATATCTGAAGAGTTTGTACTTGATGAAGTATCGTTTGACCAAGCCTGAGTTAAATAATCATCTTCTACTCGTGGTAGTGTGATTTCCGCATTATCGTGTATCCACGTTAGTCCTTCTTCAATCTTGATCAATTTATCTTCAATGACACATCCAACAATTGTCTTCACCGGGTCATACAATATTGTTCCGTTGAACGCTATTGAGATGGCATCATTCATATCATCCACAAATGTTGAGATTGTATCATTTACAGAATCAGTGGCGATCTTGACCCAAGAGAACAAATCATCATTGATGGATGTTTCCTTATCTGATAAATAATCATTTGTAGAATCAGTCCAATTCGATATGGATTCATCAATATGATCAGTTATTGAACTTGTAATCTCATTGAATGGTGATTTGGAATTCTGTAAGGCTTTAGTCAAGGCATGTAGTATTATGAATTGTAGGACAACAGCCAATATCCCAGCCAATGCAATCCCTAATAAGATCATTGCTCTTGATGATAAGATATACGATACTAGCCAACGGATTTTGGTTTGCGATTGGATAGAGCTTGTTGTTCTGGTAGCTGTGAATATCCCCACTGAACTTGGGATTTTATTAAAAGTTTTCTCCATTAGTTCAATAGGATCAGAGTCCTGTTGTAAATTTGATCTAAAAATTGATAGTTTCCTCCATAATCTATACTCTTCCCAAATAATTGGTATTAAAGCGAGAACTGCACCAATGATCAAAAGGGCAACGAAAACCTTGACAAGGATCATTATATCTTTTGATAAATCTTCATAAAATTTATTGATCTTATCACTATTATCAGAACAGATCGTTAATGACTGTAATTCTGGGACGTATAAGGAATCACCATCTGTGCTCATCACGGTGGTATTACTCATTTTGGATTTGATCAATTCAAAGGGTATTTTTATTAAATTTTCAGTCTTGTTTTTAACCTCTTGGAAATCTGGCGTACTATCTTTCAGCTCTTCCAACTTAGTATTGATTGAACTGGGGATGTTTAGGTTTCTCAACGAATTAACTGTTAAATTGACATGACTTAGAGTTGAATTCCCATCATCATCATCACCTTCAAAAAAATCTTTAACTTTTTCAGCAGCATCAACAGCTTTATTCAAAATTGACGAGATATCAGTCAATCCATCCTCGATTGTATCTGTAACATCATCCAAAGTATCATTGACCCAACTTATGATAGTTTCTGTAGAATTAACAGCAACATCTACAGCACCATCAATGGTAGACACAAGGACACACGCATACGTCCCCACCACCATTTCCAAGGCGAATATGATGATATGCTCAGCACCTGTGACTATCAAGTCCAGAGCCTCTATTGTCTTCTCATTGATTTCATCGATTGTCTTTAGTAGTAGGAAGTTTGAAGATTTTGCGATATAATGAGGGAACGAAGCCATATTTGAGACATAGGTATCTATAGTGTCACAAGAATTCAGTGTATAATCTCTTGAATTCGTAAGCGACGTGCTTAGTGATTGGTGGAATAATATGATTTTCAGTGCAATTAGGATCAAAAGAATGGTGTATTTGTTCAACCATGCCTGAGATACTCGATCTTTGAGATTTAGGTATGGTTTCATGGTGTGTATGGACTTGATAAATGGGGGTTGTGAAGTTGTGGATGAGTACAAGAGAAAGCTGGCGTGATAAGCATTTTTAGCTGGAATATCCCATCGTTTTCAATAGTTACAGCATCTTTAGGGTCTTGATACTAGTTTGTTTTAAGTGTGAGTTGATGTTTTGTGTCAGTTTCGAATGTATAAGGAAGATGAAACAAGATGTAAACAAAGCTGGGAGAGGTCTATTTTCGGGGGAGTCGCCGGTGCTTTTCATGATACACCATGGATTATGGCATCCCTGGAACAGTGATAATGGTATTCAGTTAGTGTACTGGTTTCATTTTGTCTGTGGTGACCTTCATCTCTCTGATGAAACCGTTGAGGTGAAGATTTAGTTGAAGTTACAAAGTCCGAACCTGTCAAAATGACAAAGGTCAAGCGACAGACAGAGAGAAAGTTCTACTAAGATTAAACGAGTCCTAATTTCAATACATTTATTGACAAGCAGCAATCAGCTCAGTCAAAACAACATCGTCACTTCGTAATACAAACCAGTGGAATTTTCACAGTCTCACCTATAAACTCGAGCGTCCAGTACCAGCTTTTGGAGGGAACTTCAAGTCGCTGTTCTGGTCGGTGATGTTGTGTCTGCAAGAGCACCTAGACGTTGTTAGAGATCCCAACTAGTTCTACTAAAGCCCTTTTACTCACCAGAATTTGTTTGGAGTCCCACCCATGACTTCTGGAACATGGGAACCACACCCAGTCCAACTCTTCTTGTTACAGAGACCACAAATAGCACCAGAGCACATTATGATAAGATTGTAGATAAAGAGGATAGGAGGAGAAGAGTAAAGTAAAGGAGATCAAGATCAGAGGGGAATCCCTCCGGTTTAAATACTTTGATAAGAGTGGATCAGAATAGGCTCACATTTCTCCTTTCAACCTTTGATTTGGTGCTTATTCAACCACTCGGAGCTTGTTGGAAAGGTGTCCGGGGTAAAAGTCTCGCCCTCTGCTAATCATGAGCTCATCCCACAGAGATCGAGGACGCTTATAACTGCTCAATCGAACAGCCAATGGGACCAGCTCCATCGAATCACATTGTCTTAAACATTAGAACTTGGCTGAGCCCCGGATCGTTTGTAACTACTGGTATTCCTGCCCGTTAGCCTAAATTAATATACAATACGTTTCAACATCTCTATACATTCAATAGATCCCCCACGCATCTTCACATCCATGACAGAACTTGGAACATGCAACAGAGGCACTTAGAGGATAGTCACTAAGACCAATCTTCTCATCAACAAACTCATCAGCAAAATTATCCTTACCTCTAGCCATCGCACCAACAAATACACAAATACTTTCATCTTCATCCAATTTCTCAACATAATCTTGCACACGGGTCAATTTGGCATCGAATGATAATGTGATTTTTTTACATTTGACTGGTAAATGATCCGTTATTGGGTTTTTAATAACTCTTAATAACTTCTCCTCTGAATTCACCGATCTAATACTCAATTTATGCAATAGTTGAACCATCAACCCGGAAAATCTCTTGAAAGTTCTAGGTATACGAACTGAAGGATTCACCTCCACCAAAACACCTCTAGCAGTTTGGATATAAACTTGTAATTTCCCAGCCTTATTTATAGGCGAATCTAATAATGTCAATAGACATTGATGTGTAATGTCCGGTCTGGCCTCTGAAATATCACGCCCCATCTTTTTCAACAACCCTTGGTGATCATCACAGTTCAAAAGAGCATATTTATCCTGTCCTGAACCATGACCTGAACTGATCTTGTGAGTTTCTAAACATGCTGCACTAAGCACAACAATCAGTCTCTTGGAAACCTTATCCTTGGAGTTTGCCGGAGTTGGTTGTTCTGGCACCAAAGACGCTGGCAGCACCTCCTTCTTACTTTCTGTTTCCCTAGATGTCATTTCCCAACGATTACCCAACTACAATGTGTACCAATCTTCACTTTATGGCCTTTACAATACATTTTTTTCACTTTTTGAAATTTTTTTTTGAATAATTCTGCCAAAGAAAAAAGAGAGATGTGCTTATGTCATCTCCATATAAAAGATATAAACAAAGATTTATATCTTGATTGATCTCTAGTTCTTTACTGATTAGGGCATTGTTGAAGATGGAGTTCAGTGACGACGACGGTTTTGATGACGATGACGATTTCATTGCCTTGACGTTGAAGCCTGCCCTGAGATCGACCCAGGTACAACCACAACAAGAGACACAGACGGATCACAATGATAACAATAACGTTACAATAACCACTTCAGTTGACAACCCATCACAGGCTAATAATGAGATATTGGTGGCCAAGGGGGAGATTGCAGTGCTACGATCCAAGATCAACGAGCTTGAGCGAGTGAAACACGCGGAACGTGAGGAGTTTTTACAATCAAATAAAGCAGAGAAAGATAATAGTGATTCCAAGATAAAAGCCCTAGAGAATGCAGTTAAAAGATTGGAAGATGAAAGGAAGTTTCTCTCCGTTGAAATCAAGAATTTGAGTCATTTGCGTAAGAAGAGGAAAACAAGTGATCCAGAAACTCCCAAACGGGTGTCTTCATCAACTTCCACTCCTGAACCTTCAACATTACAACAACAACAACAACAACCTGTGCAAGAAGCACCTCCATTACCAAAACCTAAACAGATCAAAATCACCCAACCAAAACAAACCTCTGAAAATTCACTATTCATTCAATCCCTATTATCGCATACCATCCCATCATGTCCACGCTCCACAATGGAATATTTATCTCACATATCATTATCAATCCCATTTCAAAACCCTAGTGATCCCTTATTCAACATCCCACATTCAACACCATTATCCACCATAATTACAACTTACCTCGTGAATAAGCAGCCCACAACAAGATTGGACAATTTGATCACCTTGTTATGTTCAAATCTTACGTTATTGATCCAGCATATTGTTCAACATAAAAGACAACAATCTCATGTTGCATTACCTTTCCTAATATCTTTGATCCATTCAGCAATGAATTTTAGACCAATGGCCGTTATGGAGAGTACTAGAATCAACTTGGCCAAGTTTGTCATTGATTTGGTTAAAGAGTTTGGTCATGTTGTTAAACAAAATGAAGATTTTGAAGATACTGCTGGTTTCAATAAAAGATTCAAGATTGGTGTTGTACAAGGGAGAGTTATTGATGGATTGATTTATCAATTTAGTGTGGAGTTGATTGAAAGTTTGGTATTGACCGATATTGAAGATTCTGAAGGGGTCAAGACATTAGACAAGTTGTCCCAGGAGATTGGTGGTGTTATAAGGCAAGGTTTTACATCTGGATGTATTGGTGTTATGTTTTCCGTGGTGGAAATCTTGAACTGTTGTGGTAAGATTGATCAAACGTTGGAAGAACTGATGATTGGGTTAGTTAAAGTGATTAATGAAGGTTGTATTGGTGTTTTAGATCTAGAATTTTCTGGGATGAATAGAATGTTTGGCGATGAATCAGAGGCATGGAGATTGATTGATGGATTGGTGTTGGTGGATGGTATTTCTGATATTCAACAAGTTGTTTATACACAGGGAGAATTGAATCATACTGTTTTGGAGACTAGGGTTATTAATCTACAAATACGGATATGTGAATTCATGGAAAGTTTATTAATTGAAAATGAAACAAACAATGTTGATTTTTTCACAAAAGATCCTATGCTATTGAAATTATTGATATCAAGTATTGGGAAACAACAAGAATATATTTTCAAATCACCAAGATCCAAAATCACACATCTAAGATCAAGATTAATTTCAAATTTAATAAATTTGATACACTTGATTTGGGAATTAACATTTGCACAAAGTGAAACAACACCAAGAATTACCAAGGATACAACTCATGAATTAATCATCACATTATCAAGAATTGCATTCAGTGCAAATATAACAAGTAATGAAGCTACCGAGTTCTTATACCTTTTCCGGAAATACGATAAGGATGCCATAGTTTTCAACAAGTATAGCGAGGCAAGGGCCAGAGAATTGAGCCATATTGATCATCATACGGATCAAGATGGGTTGAATTCGATTGTTAATGCCGAGGTGGGGATGAGTAATGGTGTGGAATTTGCCTACGATGATGTTGTTGTGGAATTGGCTAGAGATATTTTGGAGAAATGTACCACGATGGATGAGGCTGATAATTTATACCTATCCATGAATGCATAGTGGTAGTTTAATTTACGAGAGTAATGAAAGCATGTTTAAAACAAAGTTGTAGAGCCACATTACAAAGTTTTCTAACCAAACATATTACTGGAAATCTTTATTTATGATACATAATACAACCCATGTGGTAATTCCCTATGACATAAAAAACATTCATCAAATTAAAAGTATATGATTATAATAATTTTGTATTTATTCTGCAATATCTTTCAAAAATCTTAATTGAATGAAGTTTAAGCGGATTGTGGTTTAGCAACACCGGATTGGAAGTTGTTTTTGAATCTTCTTGGTAAAGATTTCAAATGTTGTTGACGACCAGTACCAGTAGTTCTTCTTCTTTTAGCTTTTAAAGCCCAGTTGTGAGATCTGATTTTAGCTGATGGGTAACCACAACCAGCACAGGTTTTCTTTTGAACGTGGAATGAACGACGACCACATCTGTTACACAAAGTGTGTGATTTGTTATGACGTTTACCGAAAGATGGAGTACCTTCTGTTGGAAAATAATGTGTTAGTGAATCTGGTTTGATCCTAGCTTGTTTATGCTAGAGGAAAAGGTTAGAAAGTATAGAATCAATGAGCACATTTGGACATGGTTGAATTCTGGTGTTTCAATAATCTATTACATTTGTTCCATAGTCATTTGTTTGGGTTGTACTTGTACTCCGTTACAACTATCCCTTTACTTCTTGATACTGTAGATATAATTCGGCATCTCATTCACCATATTCTCAAATAATGGACAATCTCTCTTCAAATCACCCTGTACTTATCTTCCTATATCTTTGAACGTATCCTGTCCTTTGGACGTATTCTGTCTTGTACTTGATACTTCTTAAAATTTTCACAATCATCACTTCATCACTGGAAAAACTCTTCATGATTCTCTCATTACATGTCCCATACTCTGTTGTGTTCTATTCCTTCTTGCCTTCTCCTCATAACATCTAATCTCTGGATGTCTACTTACTACCCATGATTGATTATAACTTTGTTGATGCTAGTAAGCCAATACTCAGAGGTTGTAGGTTGTGTTTGGTATTAAATTTTACTTTTCACAGCGCCAAAGAGTTTTGGCGGTTGTTGCGCGGTACCAGAAATCCATAGGGCGCTTTTTTTTCTGCCTGCTGGAAACTTTCGCGAAACGGAAATTTGTGAAAAAAATTGTTTGTTTTTGGTCTGGGGACACACTCAAATAACAAATGACAGAAGCTGTGACTGCTCGTGTGGGTGGTGTATTGATGTCGCTTAGGGCTCATACAAAGTGAGTCACGTGGAAGGGTTCACAAAAGGAGATTCAAAAGTTTCGCGTCTTTTGTTTACATTTCATCGTTTTTTATCGTGTTTAACGCGTCTTGCATAAGCATTTGGTTGTAGACATATCGCCAGATACAACATTGTACGTACGCGACTCTGTTTAGTTAGTTACTGTTGATTTTTGGAATAGTTAGCAAGTGAAGGTATATTCATTCAATAAGCTACTCAGGTAGAACCCAACAAAGCACAGATAGTATAGGGAAAGATGAGTTTCACTCAATTCCCACCATCATCTCCATTCTTGGACCATCATGAAGAGGAAAGTGATCCATTCAGTTCAAAGCCTTCATCAAAGAAGTTCGTTATCAACTCACCTTTCAATAAGAAACTAGCAGACAAGAACAGCTCCCCAACCAAAGGTGCTTATCCAACACCAAATCCAAGTTCTTCCACTGGTGTTCGTTCATCATCTCCAGCTCGTGTCAACCATCAATCTTCAGACCTGTCAGAAGCCCAAGCTGAAGATAAAGAACCAACCGTGGAATATAAGAGTCCATTAGATGATGCTTTAAGAGTTAAGATCTCTTCAAATCAAACTACAACTTTGGGTAGATCTAGTCGTTGTGACTACTTCATTAGAAGCAGATATGCATCCCGTGTTCACTTGAAACTACAATATAATTCACAGTTCAATGAATTGACTGTCCTTTGTAAAGGTTTCAATGGTGTTATTATAAACTTTGGACAAGAATTACATGGTGTTGTTAAGCAATTCGATAAAAACACTTTCCAGTTCCAAAGAATTTCTGCTGATGAATCTACTTCAGATGATGAAATCTTTAATGATTTATCCGTTTTCAGAGATGAACAAATCACTGTTCCATTTTTGGATACTTTAACTCTTGATATCAAAGGCCATGTTACTTTACTAGATTTGGAAAATGATGATTCTGAAACTGAAGATGAACTACCAGTTTTGAACAGTAGATATTCATCTGTTGAACCTATTGACAATGCTACTGCTGAAAAGGTCATTTTACAACCAGCTGAAGCTCAAATAGTCAAACAAGTTGAAGTCAATAAGGATGCTGAAAAGGTCAAACAAGTTGAAATCAACAAGGAAGTTGAAGTTATCGATCCTGCTGAAACTAAAGAAAAAATTGCAGTTGAAAAGAAAACTATTGCTGATACCAATGAACAAACCAAGCAGAATGAATCAGCCCAGGAACCAATTTCCAAACCGATTGAACAAGTCAAAGCTTTTGCTCCACAATCTCAATCAACCAAGATCGATACTGTTCCAAAACGTGAATTAAAATCATCAAAATCAATGGAGACAATCAAATCCATTGAAGTTTCATCACAAGATAACTCAAGATCAAAATCTGTTGAACCTGCAAAGAAACCAACAACAACAACTAAACCCGCATCAACATCCACCACATCAACCCCATTGAAACCAAAATCCGAATCACAATTGAACAAACAACAACCACAACAATCTCAATCCAAAATAGCAACACAGGACCAATCACAACAACAACGTCGTCGTAAGGCTGAACCGGGTCTATCACCACAAAAGAAGAAACAAATCACAAAGCAACATCAACAACCACGTGAAAAAATCTCTCAATTGAACATCAAAGAAGTCATTTCCACAGTGAAAGAACTATCAAATGTTCAAAACGTCTTGATTAACCATTTGGCCTTTTCAAGAACTTCTCAAACTCCACTATACCAACTCCAACAAGTCAATGCAGTGACTCAAGAGTTAACCCGTACACAACTCCGTGCAGTGCTTTTCGATCTTCAATGTATCGGCACCATCTATAGAAAGGGGAAAGATGCCGCAGGGAAACCATTAGACGAGGAATATTATTACGATGTGGAAAGAGATCAAGATTTTGATAGAAAGGGTCTTGTGGAGAGTGTTAAAGGTGCAAGTGGGTTGAGAAATTGTAGAAAAGTTCATAAACAATATTTCTGGAAGAAACCAACTAAATAATGAAGAGTTGCGGTGCTGTGATTGAAGTGTGCAGTATGTATGATACGAAGGTTTTTTTTGTATATTAAGTGATTTTAATTTGATACTTTGTAATTATATTTTGGGGATTGTAGCTACAATATTTAGTGAATTTTAAATACTAAGGAGTCGTAATACAAAGTCACATACACTTTGTCAATTAGATCACTATACATAATCTACATCATCAGTATTGGATCAAAATGTTCATATAACAATTATTAAAAGTATTTTCTATATAGACAAAAAATCAAACACTAATATATAACTAAAAAAAAACTATGGAAATTCAAAATGACTGTAAAACTAACTATATAAAACCTCGTATTAAATCGGAGGAAACAGAAGATGAAAAGCAAAACACAACAATGATAACGAGAAAAACAGGCACACACACGCAGCAAAATCACAATTGTCTTTAAATGGGGAAAGTGAGTCTAATCAGAGAAGGCAAGAACGTTTTCTCTATTCAAGATTCTTTCAATTTCATTCACTAAAGTTTTGAAACTCTTTGTTGAACCTTTAATTTTTTCAAATTTGATACAACTTCCCTTTTTACCATGTGGTTCAACGTTTAATTTGAATCTGGTACCGTTCATACTCATGATATTATTTTTAGAGATCTCACCTTCAATCAAAAACAAATCATCTTTAGCAATGATGTTTTTCAAACCATAATCATTCCATCCTAATAATAATCTTCTCAAAGTTTGATACATTTCAGTTGTTTCATAAACTGTGTTTAATGTTTTACCTGGTACTGGAGTTGGGTTTGATGTAAATCTTTTGAAGAAATTGGAAGATTGAGGTTGAGGTTGAGATTGCTGTTGTTGTTGTTCAGTAGAATTGGTGTCTTTTTTACCCAAGGACCATTTTCTGAAAAATCCACCACTTCCAGATCTTTTATTATTATCATTGGTAACATCAGTCAAAGGATCTTTAGTGATTTTAGTAGTGGAAACTGATGGATTGACAGGTGGATTTGGTGCGCTTCTTTTAGGTTTTGGTAAAACTTTTGGAGCAACTTCTTCAGATTGATTAGAATCTTGATGAATGGATATTCTATTCTTTCTAGATGGTTTATTGCTTGCTTTGATAGGTTCAAAATGATCTGGCAAGTCTGGAATATTCAAACCTTTGTACATTGAATCATCTGCATGTTGAGTACGATCAGCAACATCATCCTCCTCTTGATAATTCAATTCTTCCTTGGAATCTTCATTCAAGATTGGGGTAGTTTCCTCTTGTGATTCCTTTAGAGCTGTGAGACGATCAGCATAACTTAATCTTAACCCACTTGATTTGGAATAAGATTGTGAAGCCTGTTGTGGGATCAATGGTGACGGTTTTTTAGTAGCATGTGAAGTGTTTGGAACTTCATCCAATTCTTTCAACTTCAAAGCCAAATTTGTATAAGAATCTCTAGTGGAATACATGGAAAGAACAGATAATCTTTTGTTTGAACCTGAGAAATGTCTTGATTTTCTAGTGACTTGAGGAATTTTAACATCAGAGATTTTTCTTGGTCCACTGTATTCTTCTGATTCCACAATTTGAGATTCTCTTCTTTCAGATTTTTGTTCTTTATTAACGGTAGTTTCATCTTCAAATTGTCTTTGGACTTGTTTTTGTTGTTTCAAAGTAGATGCTCTTTTCAAATCCAGTTCGTATTTGGAACCAAGGAATTTTGATCTTCTAATGGCTTGAACAATTGAATCATCCCCATCATAATAAAATTTAGAGGTTCTCCAAGTTTTCTCATTGAAATTCAAACCAGGATCTAATCTTGATTTTGGTCTAGCTTCTAATGGATGAGAAGTGGCTCTTTGCTGAATTTTGGAAATCTCATCCTTATCAATCAACTGTGAGGTTCTAGCATTTGGACCAGAAATCGAACGAATTTTACCATTATTGATTTCAGATGTGGTACCATCATCACCAAACTCATCAGCCTCATTACCATCTAAATCATTCAATGCTCTTTGTTTAGCCTCCTCGGCTTGTCTAGCTTCTTTTTCTTCTTTTTCCTTAGCCTCTGCTTCTTCACGTAATTTAGCCAATTCCAATTGTTTAGCACGTTCAGCTTTCAATTTTTCTTGTCTGATCTTTTCATGTTTTTCATGTTCAAAGATCTCATCACAAAGTGTAGCAAAATCAGAACTTGTTCTCTTAGCTTCCTTATCAATGTATTCCCAATCATTATCATTTGCTAGTTTGGCATAAACAGCAATGAGTTTGGATGTGACTGAAGCTCTTTTGGATGGTAAGATTGAAGTTCTCATACTTCTTCTCTTGGATTGTGATTTTGTTATACCATTACCGCTGCTATTAATTGGTTGAATAGAAGAGGCATTACCACTAATATTAGAGGGCTGTTGCACTTTTTGGAATTCATCAATCAAACTCTTTGGCACAGGAGGTTGATTTGAAGATGTTAAATCAGCCAAATCTTTGATGGATCTTCTATTATTGTTCTTTGTGTTGAATGACACAGATTTTCTATGAGATGACGAAACACTTATCACTGAACGTCTGTTGCTTCTTCTTGGGGTTCTATTAACACTGCTATTGGATGGAGGGGTTCTGTTGTTTGATGAAGAGCTTGAAGAATAGGTACTGTAACCATAATTACCGTTTCCATTGTTGACAGATTTGGCAATTGATAATGATCTCACAAGACTAGCACTAGCATTCGATTGATTATGTCTGTAGCGCAATAATAAGAAGTAGAAGATTTTTTCAGTTGTTGACTCTTTTTTCAATAGATTTTTGATGATTTCATTCTTATTTCTTCCATGCCATAAGATAACTAAATTGTCCAAAATTTGTTCATCAATTTCAGCAGCGGAGTTGATTTGACTCAAGTAGGTATTTGGACTTGGTAAATCGCTCAAAGTTTTGGAGTCCATTTCACTTAGCGGATATTTCATCAGTAATGGATGCGTTAGGATCTCATGAGTCTTGATTCTATGACTTGGTTCCACAGTAAGCATTTTCCCTATTAAATCTTGGGCTTCAAAAGAAATATCATTTGGCATTTCAAATGAGCCATTCTGAACTTTCAACAATAAGGATCTGATATTTTCATCATCAAATGGTAGTCTACCAGTTAATAATGCGAATAGTATAACACCACAAGACCAAACATCACTTTCAAACCCATGATAATGCTTACCAGAAACAATTTCAGGAGCAGCGTAATGAGGAGAGCCACAACTTGTTTCTAACAAACGATCGTTATTTTCCAAAGCAGCCATACCAAAATCAGCAATCTTGATGTTTAGATTATGATCTAATAATAAATTTTCAGGTTTTAAATCTCTATGACAAATACCTAAGGCATGACAATAAGAAGCACCGAGCGCGATTTGTCTGAAATATCCAATGGCTTCTTGTTCACTCAATGGACCTCTCTCCACTAACAAATCGAACAATTCACCACCTTCGACATATTCCAAGATTAAATAAAGAGATTTGGAAGTTTCCCAAACATCGTATAATCTTAAGACATTTGGATGATTCAATAATTTCATTATGATGATTTCTCTTTCAATACCATATGCTAAACCAGCAGCATCACGACCTTTATCATCGCCTTCAAAAGCGTTCAGTACGGATTTTGACACGACTTTAACAGCGGCTTTTTGTTGAGTATTCATATTTTCAGCTAGTAAAACACGTCCAGTGGAACCTTTTCCCAAAGTCTTCCCTAGTTTCCATGGTCCAATCTTGTTGATTTGAGACGTGTTGAAAGTGGAGGATGATAGTAGGGAGGAGGCCACCGATGGTTGTCTTGAGTGGTACGACATGATATTGTGAAATCTTTAGCTTTATCAAGTCTAATTGTATTAAATTCAATTCAGTGAAGGCTTCAATGTGATGATTTTGTTCCCTTTGAGCTTGAGTGAGTGACTGTAGTTAGGATCCTGAATCTTTACCAACACGAAGAGTATGATTGTAGCAGCGATAGTGATGGTGGGTAGTGAAAGAAGGTAGGAAAAGAGAACTGGATTTTGCAATTGGAATTAATTTCACAATTTGTTCACGGCGGTTAAGGTGGTGAAGAGCGACAAAGCCATTTCAGCAGCTATATGTAAGGTATTCAACTCCAATCTCAGCAGCTGGTGGTTGTGCTTTCTGGATACCAGGCCAAAGACGCGTTAAAATTTGACGAATTGGAAGGAGATGCGCGTCAAATTCTGTTGAGAATTGGTGGTGTTACGTAAGCTAGAACACGCTTTTGAAGTGTGAAATTTAATGCTTTCCATGAAAATTTGCTTGATTTTTCTGTTGAAGGAGTGAGAATTTGGTAGAGAATCCTAGAATTCGCGATTGAGATGCAAAGAGGTCCTTAAAATGGGTTAATTGTGGAAGGGAGAAGTGATTTGATTGGACGAACTGGGAGCTAGAATTGTTAGCATACTTCGTTAAGGCATGTGGGAACATATCTGTGCTGTTCCCGTTTCTACATCGAGATAAATGCACATCCATATCGGTGTTTCTATGTTGACTGTTTAGGAAGTGTTCTGATACAAGTCAAACACGCGTAATGGTTGTTACTACTATAGTATTAAGCGGAAAAGCGCATAGCATTTGATTAAAGAGAATTCACAACATGTTCATTAATTCGGCATGCGTCATATATTGAGAATTAAAGAGTAGTTAACAACATCCACCAACCTGTTGTGAAGGAATTTGTTAGTATTTCGTTCATTATTGTGCTTCGCGACTGGGCGCTAAGCTTAGATTTGATATCTGTATTCAGTGGCACTTACTTGTTCTTGATGGGCTTCAATAACATCACCATCTTCCAAATCCATTCCATCTGGTGTTTCATCAGCATTGACTCTTTGACCTTCGTACAAGAATCTTATAGAGTTCAATGATTTCCCTTGTCTTTTGGCAAAAGCTTCCATTAGTCTTTTCAAAGGTGTAGCTCTTTTGATCTTGAAGAAAATTTCATTGGTACCATCACTGACTTTCAAATTGATATGAGTCTCAGATTTGACATCTGGTTTTTCATCGTTCAAATTCACTTTCTGGTCTGGGGCTTCTGAATCAGACATGATGTGATTCTTCTTTTAATTAAATTGAAGAACTTCTAATTGAAGTTGCAACTTGTAGATACTTGAATTCAAAAGTGTTGTTAATTTCAATGGCGATTTTCGTGGAAAAAACAGATTCGCGAAATACCATCTGCTTATGTCAGACTCTGATCAGGTTATAATATCCAGTAAGTAGTAGTGATAGGGACTATGGTATATTGATGATTATTGTATTGCATGGTATGGTATTGTCTTCCATGGATGACAGGCCCAGCTGTCTCGAGAGTGTTCAATTGCTACATTTGCTCAATAAAATAGATCCGTGATACCAGGCCCAAGCATGAAAATCAAAGGGCTACTTTCTAGCCAGTACTTTAGACAATGTCGTAATGACTTTACACTTTATTTGATCGATTCAAATATCATATATATACGTTTGAAAATAGTGCATAAATATTGATATTCTTTTATTGAAAAAAAGAGAAAAACTAAAGTTCAAAACTCACATGATTGTTAAATCATGATGAGATATGTTGACCAGTTTATTCCAATTATGTATCAGCGATCAATAGCCACTAATATATACACAATGCTGTCACAGAAGTCATTGTCTGACGTCAATTTTAATTATTTCAAAAAGTAAAGACATTTGAAAGCCTCTTGCACCGAGATCTTATGGACAACGGTAACAGAAGAACAGAAGAACAGACATAACTTGTAATCAACATCAATATGCAAAAATTCGATGAGCAAAAGACGCTAAATTCATCAAAGAGCTGTAGGTATGGGTAAACGAAATATTTCACTAGTAGTAACAACATTAGCCTCAAAATTAACTTTATTACTTTATTGTGTAAACAAAATTTATTTGTTTGCACATAAAAGTTATCTGGCACAAAAAGACAGGAACGAAAGGTTTCAATCATTGCATCTGAAATACCATGTGACAGACAAGAGTAATGACCAGATTAAGAAATATAATTGATAGATTCATCGGTCAAATCTAAAAAGCAAACGCTAATAAGTTTATCTAAATCAACATTATCAACCAATTTACTTCAACTATTTGAAAACCATTTTTTTTGTACATTTGTCTTTCTTGAAATTTTGCATATTAGATAATCATGATTACTTAATATTAGACGGTTGAGTTTTAACATTCGTCTTCTATCAAAGATGAACACTTGAAATTATCGGAATTATCTCCATTGTTGTATATATAAGCTATGCGTAGCATTCATGCGAGGTATTCCAAATTGTCATTTAAAAAGGCTATATATTGGCGCGAGTGTAAGAACTGGCCTAAATAGCTCTAGCTCTTTCAATTTTCAAAGTATAAGATATCAAGTATGTCTTATGTATACTTCTCAGATCTTCAACATAAATCATAAAGCCGTGCCTCCTGATATTGACCTGCAATTGTTTATATGATACAAATTCATCAACTCAACGGAAATTTTCCAAATCGAAGTATCAATACAATATATACAAATCACGTGATGTCATAGGCAATGTTTACCCTGTGAGATGACTAATCACTCTTGTAATAAGTCATGATGGCCCGTCCTTACTGTCAATGACCTTTCATATCTAGTAGTCACTGTGTTATAAGTTAGCTATGGCTTCTTCAACAGCACCTACTTAATTGATACTGCATAGCGCTATTGAAATCCATTTAGTTAACTTTCAACTGTTGTTTCTGGCATCTCCGAGTTTCAGGTCGTCTGAATTCTGCAAAATGGCCGCCATGCTGCTGCTCTAAATTATACGGATTTGTGCTTGAACTTGTTTGTGACTATTGTGCTATTAAAGGTTTGAAAATAGTTAGGCAAACTATCTATTATTTAATGCTCGATTATTTCCATCCTATCTGTCCAGTGACTAACTTTGCGGTGGTTGTTTGATGTAAAATTTTAATCGTATCCCTTATTGCAGTGACAGCTGACAGCTACATAACAACACTCCGCCAATAACCACATCAAACCAAGCCCTTAAACACTACTAAAATACAATATTACCATAATAAACCACCTCAATAACCATAACCCAACCAATATAACCCCATTCATTCCATTTTCAGCAGAAATCTCACTTTTCCTTCTCTTGATTCACTTTTTTACCCCAGAGTCATTCAAAAAACCGCAGATTACCTACTTACAACCGTCTGACGTAATCAGTACAACAGCTTGACCAACACAGTAGCAAGCTCTACTGAGGAGTAGTTGTATATAAATCCAGTGTTCCCACTTACAAGTTTAAGTAATACACTCTCTACATAATAAAATCATCTCCAACAATAAGTCGACAAGGACTCTGTTACTGACAAAAGTCCACCACCGATAAAAGCAACAATTCCACCTCCACGCAATCTTCCAAAACTCCAGATTTTCATAGTGTCGAGAACTGGCAAAAAAAAAACCTTGAAACTTACTTGATCATTAGTACTCGTCATTGGAAGTTGAACTAGAAAACCTCCACTGCACGATACTGCTTTCAAGTGATTATTATAGACCTATAGACTAACTACATCTGGAAGCCATAGCCTCATCTGACTCAATATCAACCAATCACCCCCAAAGAAGCAGTCAAGTCATGAATCAGTACAACATCTGGAACAACAATAGTACCCAACACCCCAACTCTTCTCGCCTCTACAATGGGTGGTATCCCCAAGATCCACAACAGCAACAACAACAACAACAGTTTCAAAACCAGGCCCAAGGACATATGTTGAATCAACAAGCTCAAGTTCAAGCCCCGGCTCAAGCTCCTCAAGTCCAAGGTCAACAACAGGGTCAACAAGCTTCAAACGAAGCTCAAATCTCCCCAGATCTCTTGATCAACAAATTGAACAACTTGTCATCATCAACAAATTATAACCATTTCTTACAATCTCTAGATTCCTCAAATCAAAATTCAAACATCCCACAACAAAATAACTATCATTACAACAATGCATACAAATTAACCGATCAATTACCATTGTATAACAATAATAGTAACACATTCAGTTTACCATTGGAACTACAAGGTGGTGTTTCCAATATAAGTTCAAGAAGACCTTCATTTGCAGCTGAACAATCATATACTTCAAACACTTCAAGTCAACAACAGCAAAATTTAAATTTTTTGGCCCATTCCAATAACTTCAACAATTTTTATAACAATACATCAGGTCAAAATAATCAACTATTACAAAACTTCCGTTCGAGAAGACCTTCGATCCAAATCAGCAATAATACAAACCATTCACCAGGTCCATCTCAACAACAACTTTCTAACGCCTCGGGGAATAAGAATGGGAGTCCAAATTCTCAAAATGGGAGCTTGGAATTAGACAATGGATTGGTCTTGAATGGGAATGTTATTGTTACTTCTTCTGCTTTAAAGCAACAATTTGCAAGCTCGAGAAATTATTTCAGTGTTGAATCAGCCGAGGCTTTATATAGCGAATTGATTACCCAAATTGAAACCAATGAATACTTGAAAAAAATCATCATCAATTTGAAAAAACTGAACAACTTATTCAACTTGATCAAACCTTTGGTTCTTGTCCTTACCAAAGCCGGTAAATTTGAGATCCTATCAACACCAATCAATTCGAATATCTTCCTTTACAAAAGTGACGTTGTCATTGTGGATGGTGATCGTGGTAAAGATCTAGTTTATATCTTGGATCCTTCTATTTCACTAGACGTTGCCATCTTGATCAACTATTTGAAGAAAAGACAACATTCAAAATCAATGAGTTATGGTGGTACTGTTGCTCCACAATCTTCCAATCCAATCATTTCAAACACAGTGGAGGATTTGATTAAGGGACAGGGAATCTTGGATGAGGAGACCCAGTTCCAAATCCCATCGAAGCAAGTGTTGAGATTTGCCACGTCGCAAGAGATTAAGAATCTACAGTTCAAATTGGTGGAGGAGTTGAAATCTTACAAGACTTCATTATTAAAGATTTCCAATTTGGCAAATTTGAATAATAATTTAACAATTTTAAATTCTGAATATCAATTTGATCAGAAGAAATTAACTTTTTTCTATTTTGCCAATCAACGATTAGATTTTAGAAATTTGATTAAGGAATTGTTCAAAATCTATAAAACAAGAATTTGGCTATGTGCAGTTCCTAAACCTCCCTTTTATGACAATTCAATTTCTACCCATGGACTGAATAATGATTTGAATGCCATTGATTTTGAAAACTTCAAAATCGATGATTTCCATGTCCAGAATTTCAAAGTCACGTTACACGAACTAATGGCTTGATCACCAATCAATATTCCTCAACGATGATGATACTCATCGCCTTTTATACACACGTTTGATGATGTCAACCTCGCCCTCTCTATTTTTAATTACGCAATTATGATGATCAATAGAACTGACTATTATAGAACTTTACTTATGTTGTTGTTAAAAAAGAAAGTGAAGAGAACCATTCATATGATACTCTTTGACTTACGTTGTTTGTTTTATTTACACTAAAAGATTATAATATACATATTAAAAAAGAAAGGACATATACATAAGACACACATATATGTCGTTGTCTACCTTTCAATAGGGAAAAAAAACACTAAAAAAAAGAATAATGTCCTGTTATATATTTGTTTTTATGATTTAAAAGAATGTTGAACATATGAATTACTCAGCAGAGTAGCGCTGCTTATGTCAGGATTTCTAAGAATGTCGCGAATTGAATCTATGCGATTCATGAGCCACGTACTTTAGATCTAATTCACCTTTCTTAATTGTACATCAAGTCATTTAACACATATAGGAGGATTTTGGATAAGATGGTAGTTGCAGGATCAGTCAAGAAATACATTCCAGAATGGACACTGGCTGTCACGTTTATTTTGTACTATGCATTAATTGGAAGCAGACAACCACCTTTCCTACGAGAATTCTTGATCAATGATCCAACAATTCAGCATCCATATACCGAGTATGAAACGATAGATGATAAGAAATGTATCATGATCTCTTCATTGGTCCCATTCGCTGTGATCTTGATTGTTACACTGGGGAAATATAATTTCAAGATAAACAAATTGGTTCAAAATGTTAAAAATTTCAATTTTTTGCATTTATCAATTCTTGGATTAGTCCTTTCATTATCAATAACAGGATTTATCACAATTTTTTTGAAAAATATCATTGCTAGACCAAGACCTGATTTCATTGAGCGTTGTCAACCAGATCTGTCGAAAATCAAGCCAAATAAATCCCTATACACAATCGATATATGTACCAATACGGATGAACAATTAATCCTGGAAGGTTTGCGTTCAACACCTTCGGGTCATTCTTCAATTTCATTCGCAGCTTTACATTATCTGACACTGTTCTTATTCTCCCAATTATCAGTATGGTCAAATAGAGTAAGAATTCACCAATTGTTGTTGAGTGTCATTCCTGAATTCTTGGCATTCTTTATTGCGTTATCAAGAACTCAAGATTATAGACATCATTTTGGTGATATCTTCATGGGTAGTATTATTGGAATCGGTGTTAGTTATACTTGTTACAGGAAGATTTTCCCGGCTTTTAGTGATGAAAATTTTCAAGATCCTTATTATTTAAAGGATCATACTGATATTTTACCCTTATACCAAGAAAGAGAAAGAAGTGTATAGATGCTTTGCATTTTAAAAAAAGGAAAATTTATATTCACATTACCCAATACTATTTATTACTCCTAAAACAATCAAAAACCAACTTGAAAAAAAACGATAGCTTATATACACATATGCAGCAAAACAATTAATGTTCCCAGTTGCTCATAATTTTTGACGTTCCAAATTATATTTTTGGAAACTTCTATTCAATTGTTTTTGAACAGATAATTTTTGAGCACCAACAAAACTATCAATACTGACTTTAATGGAACGATCAACATCACTTTGTGATACGAATTCTGATAATCTCATCTTGGCAAATGCCTCGGCAGTTCTAATAACAGACTCTAAATGACGAACAGTGATTGGGAAAGAGCCAGTGGTGATACTTTCACGACGCAAATCACTGTATAATCTAGCAATCTTATCGTTATCAATTTGATGTAATTTTGGTTGGATCTTTGTTCTGGAATAATGGATATATTTCATTAGGAAATCTTGAGGAATTGGTGAAATTTCATTTTCTTTTTCTTTATTAAGTTGAGAAATCTTGGTTCTTCTTTTGTTTCTTTTACTAGCATTTAATGGAGTTTCTTGCGCGCCTTGTTCATCATCTTCCATCTCTTCATCGTCTTCCTCTTCTTCTTCATCGTCATCATCATCAATGGTTCTATTAGATCTGACATGTGAATCAATAACAAATCTTGCCAGTCTTTCATCAGATTGTGCATTGACGACATCTTTGACAACACACAAGATATCAAAACGAGACAAGATAGGTTCTGTAAGATCGACGTTTTGGGATAATGGTAAAGTAGAGTTATATTTACCACCGTTAGGATTAGCAGCTGCAATAATAGAGCATCTAGCTTGTAATGTGGTAACAATACCAGCTTTAGAAATGGAAATACTTTGTTGTTCCATAGCTTCGTGAATGGAAGTTCTATCCTGGTCATTCATCTTATCGAACTCATCAATCAAACAAGTACCTTTATCAGCAAGAACAAGAGCACCACCTTCTAAGGTCCATTCTTTAGTAATGGCATCTTTTCTAACAGAAGCTGTCAAACCAACAGCAGAAGCACCTTGACCAGTGGCGAAAACGGCTCTTTGTGCAGTTTTTTCAACATATTTTAAGATTTGAGATTTAGCAGTACCTGGATCACCTAATAACAAAACATTTATATCACCTCTGATAGAATGTTTACCATTAACATTTTTAGCAACACCACCAAATAACGAAACTGCAATTGCGGTTTTGATATCTTTATGTCCATAAATGGATGGAGCAACTGATGAGATGATTTTTTCAATGACACCACGTTCTCTTGATAATTTTCTAAACTCACGTTCTTCCTCTTCAGTCCAACTGAAAATATCCAAACCTTGATCAATTTCACCATTCATAGCCTTTTGAGCACCTTCTCTTCTTCTAACAGCATTAGCTTCGATGATTGTAGCGAAAACTGGGAACCCATTCTTAACATTTAAGTTACCATCAAATGAGTTTTTATAGACACCAGTTACTTCGATCTCTTCACCTGGTTTGGCAACATCAACTAAATCCCATAATAGGATGACTTCTCTATGACGTGGTAATCTACCTGCTGGAACTGTACCTGGAGCTTCTTGTAATGTAATTCTTTGATAATTTCTGTATAAAGTTTTCTCAGAATTCATTCTGAATGGACCTTTACTTTTACAATTTGAACAAAATGAGATTCTAACTTCTGAATTAGCATCTTGGAAAAATGGTCCCAAAACAGAGTTACATTTCATACAGTCAAACTTCACATATTTCAACTGTGGGAAGACACCAGTTCTCCTTGTCACAACACCAGAGACTCTAACTAAAGTATTCAAATTACCTTCTCTTAATTCTCTTAAAGTGGAAACTGTTGGGAAATCCGATATTCTGACATGGATTTCAGAATGAATTTGACTATAGTGCTGATAATGTAGCTCAGTGGCTTCCATTGCAACAACATCAAATATCTTGAGCACTTCTTCTGGACAGTATGCTAAAAACATGGCTAAAATGGCTTTGGATTCAACTAAATGATTATAACTAACTTCCAAACTTTCACTATTGACTTCACCAAGAGTTCTAATTCTGGCACCGTAGACAGACTTACCATTCTCATCAGTGTATTCTAGCAAGAATGATTTCAATTCTCTGGCAATCGTTCTTGCAACATTTGGTTGTGTAACCCATTCGTTCAAACTTTGTGCTTTAACTTCTGCCAAAGAGTCCAAACTCAATGGTTCGTTTAGTGGATCTATATCGTCATCATCACCTTGGTCGTCACCTTCATCGTAGTTACGTCTTCTTCTTCTCCAACGTAGATCACCTTCATCATCGCCTGTGTCCAAATATGCACGATTATTGGTGTTATTCAAGATTTCATCTCTTTTATTTAGCTGTCTTGTAACTTCATTATAATCACCAAGATCGTTTGTGTCCACAACGTTATCATCAATGTTATCACCCATATCGTAGGTGTCTTCTTCTGGATTCGCTCTATAATCACGTTCATAGCTATCCATCAAATCAACACCATCTACTTCATCTTCAATACGCTCATCAAAGTCGTCAATGTCGAGCTCCCTATCTTCCTCTTCGTCATCGAATGGTAATGCACCAGGAGATGATGGTAATAATCCACTTTGACCAAAATTTGGGGAGTTTCCACTGTGATGAGATGAAGCGTATTCTGAGTTTAATTCATCTTCATTATCGCTTTCAGCTTGTCTCTTTCTGGATTGTGACATGATTTAGGTGAGTGTTGGTTATGCTGAGTTTAATATAGCGAGCTGGGAAGTTGATGAGAAAGAACAGTTCAAGACTGTGTAAATTGGTTTTATTTTCAGGTAAATAGAAATATCAACACTTCTATTGACTTTACTCAAAACGGATATCTAATTAGACGCGTTTTCGACGCAAAAAAATTAAGCACGATCGTTTTCGCAGTTTACCCGGCAGACGCCAAACCAGTATAAATATTAATATATTAATCAGCATAATGATGGTTGTATTAGGATACACATTAGAATAAGACTATTTCTTCGATCTATCAAAGAAAGCAAAGATGAGACCATTTGTATTGTCAGGAAAGCTGAACCATTTATGTAAAATAGTATTTTCTTCCCTCGGTTTATTGTATTTCAACCGAATTTGCGACTCCAATTTGATCTGATGTCAGATACACAGTATAAGCTAGTCATCAAATCTTTTTATGAACTGGTAATGGCTACTGAATTTTATCTTGTATCGTAAAATGTTATTTATTTATTAGTGATTTGATTGATAGACCTGGTGAATGCTTGTGTAAAAATGAATGTAAATATATGGAGATCTCAATACTTGAAGAAATTCATGTCACTTTGAAAATCAAGATGCTAAAGAGTGACTATGCGAATCATAATGCTGAAGAAAGAGAATGCTAAAAAATAATTATGTGACAATTATAAATAATGCTGGATCACGTGAATAGAGACTATGACATGAACGGGCGTTGGAGGTTTGTGACCAAAGTGTAGCCAGTAACTATAATCTTGACTCAAAAATAGACATGCTTTCCATTATTGAAGATAAACTCTGGTTCTTCAAAGCTTGCAACAGGATGACCTTGAGTGTCTTGTACTTGAATTCTAACGCCGTCAATGACGCTCAATTTGCAGTTTTTGACAGCTTTTGAATTGGATAGATGTACCGAGTATAATTCATCAAATTTCATTGGACATAATGCAAATGTGTCTTTGTTATTGAAAGTAAGAAAGCCATCTTTCACTGAGAAAGTATGACTTTGAATAGCATCTTCATGTTGAGAATTGGTTTCAGAAGCTTTATGGACATGATCAGATGCTAGCTTTAATTGACCTTCTCCTGAAAAGGTCAGTGATTGCGTATCCACCTGGAATGAACCCTGGGCACTATTCAGCAAAGCAGTGAACCAACTATTGAGACCATATTTCGATGAATGTGAGACAAGTAATGAGTCATTCTCAAGAATTATAGGATCTCCGTTGAGAGTGTTGTATGGTAGGTATAATGAAAGCGAAATTTTTTGCTGTGAAGGAAGTGGTGCAGCAAAGATGGGTATTAGCTGAAGTAACAAAAGACATGAAATCGGGAAGATCATCTTGGTATGAATGAACTGGAAGCTATGATGGTGAAATAGTGATGTGCTGAGTTCAAGATCATTCCCACGAGCCTAGATAGATGGTGCACCTTCAACATCTTTATAGACACTAGACAGAAACTTCACCATTTACACTATATACCAATAATAGCATATGTAATTCTAAATTTACATACTAATAAACAATGTATAAGCAGATGCCATGCAGTAGCGGTCAAGTGATCACGGTACCTGAAAGCATTCGACCACGTCTGACGATTTCTAACATCATATGTCATTTCAGTTTTTTTCTATTTTCCGAGACCTCTAAAGATCTCTGTTTCCTCGGGATGTGTTACAAAAATAGACCCTACAGAGTAAATCGTAATCACGCGCTAACCTGCATCAACTTTTATTATTTAGGGAATGTTTGGGGTCTTTTTGGGAAGTTGTGCTGACTTTTCAGGTTATTATTATTACTAAGGGGTTGGTGGGTTTGATACTTGATGTTTGATAAATTCAACATTCACTGCAATAGACCTTCGTTAAATTGAAGACATGTGTCTCAATTAATGAAAACACTTTCTCTTCTGCTTTAGGATATCATTAGATGTCTCAATTAATCTGGGAACTTTTGAAATTATGTCTCAGACTCATCAAGTTGGGAAGGACTCTGGAAGTTGGGCCTTGGCTTGTGAAGTACAACTTGGATCTTAGACAAGCCAGCCATTACAAAAGCCTGAATTGAGATTCAACAATCTGGTAGCTGAGATGACTTTTGGGCATACTCAACACTGTCGAATACCTAATGATTTCGTAGTCAACAACCTGATACCTGATTGAAGAACCTTCATAGTTTTTTGTGAAATTCAAGGAGTCTAATCTCCTCCGATTAAATGGGACATACTTAGCCAGGATTGGCAATTATTAAGTCATCACCAATGGGCCCCTGAAGATCAATGTATATCTTGTGTGCTCTGATCTGACCAATTCTTCATGGTCTCGATTGTCTTGATTTGACAAATGACTAGAAGCGTCTAGCTAAAGAAAAGGGAAGGCAAAATTACAAGAATCAAACTATTCAGAGGAACTACAAGGTTAATTAATTGAAAAATTGCTTTTGTAAGCCAAAAATATATTAATGGATAAAAATAGGAAGCTTCATAACTTTAAGCTTTGAAGAAGAAATATGAGAAGAATGTGAGATCGTTAAAGGGAAATGAGAAAGATGATATTAATCTACTTAGATTAATAAAGCGACAGCAGCAGCTAAACCGGCACCTAAACCAACTTGAGCGAAACCAGCAGCACCGTTGTCAGTTTGAGTGTAGACTGGTGGGGTGACTGATGATGAAGTGGTATTGTCTGAAGAAGTGTTGTTGCTTGAGCCTGAGCCAGATGGGGAGAAGTCAGAAGCAGCAGAACCAGAAGTAGTGGTGGCTCTTAAAGCAACGGATTGACCGCTACCACCAATGGATAAGTGGTAGTTTGAACTGTCAACGGAGAAACTTGAAGAGCTGTCATAGTTCAAGTGACCATCTTGGATAGAGAAACCTGAAGATTTGTCTGAACCAACAGTGATGGCACCATCGTTAACAGCGACGTAATCACCACTGTCCAATTTCAAGTTACCATCATCGTCGATGGTGGCACTGACGTAGTCAGAACCAGAAGCAGCTAAGGCATCACCATCTTGAGTAATGCCTTGGTATTGTAAACGGGAACCTGAACTAATAACGACTAAACCGAAAGTTTCAGAGTCAGCGACGACGTATTGAGCTAATGAAGCTAAAGCTAAGATGGAGGCGGAAGTTGAGAATTGCATTGTTGAATTGTTTGAGAAGCGAGTGTATTAAAACCTTTGAGTTGGTGATGACGAATTGAAACAGATCTCAAAAACTTCAACTTTGGGACGAGATCTCAACTCTTTATATAGTTTTCATGTTCAGGAACATTACTAAACCCACTGTGGAGGGTTAATACTCAATTCGTTCGTCATGTACACACAAATGTAAACATTGGGTATAACGCATGGTACATTTCCGTAGACGTAAACAGAAATTATGTGGAACTGAAAGAATTTTCAACAAGGGTTCTATTGGTTATTGTGGGAGATTGGTGTTATTTTTGGGCTCGCAGTATTTCATGTTTAGCTTTCTTTTGCGTATTCGTACATCAAGTGGCGCCGCTTATGCTTTATGTAACTAAGGGAACAAGCTGACTGGATGCCGTTTTGAGACATGCACAATACCGGATTAGGACCCTCTCACCAGCTTTGAGAAAACCCTTTTTCGCATTGATGGCGAATATCACGACATCTGAAACTATATTTTCTGACACGTTGAGGACAAGAGTTAACAAAGGCCTTTGTGGGTGAGAGCTAAAGATATTATTGTTGGCTGGCCCCATAGGAGTAGCTACATTTGTGTGGCATTTTCTTGATATTCCATTGTTGAGCGTTTTTTCTCCTCGAGATTTAGTAATTTGTTTTGATGATCGCATCAAGCATTGTAGGTCACCCCCCGTACGATGCGTCGGTGTTTGTACGCGGTCAACTCTGGATCCTGGCATCATCAGATTCATGGTAACGAGTTCATGTGTACTTTTAAAAATAGGAACAGGTGAAAAGTAAACAAACATGGGGTCTGTTTGATCAAAAGCTGGTCCATCATATCACCTACATAGCTGGTCAACTTTTCTTGTGTGCTAGTAGTTATGTGCTAATTCATAATATGGCTCGAGATAATATCAAGGGTTCGGTAATGCATCTGAGGATATTGTACAAGAAGGAGTAGCCAGAAAATTGTCATAGGGAATCGGGGCATGAAGATCCACTAATTTTGTAAAAGCAACGTTTCGATGACAACCCACACTGTCAAAAATCTTTCGCGTGTAACGTTTATTAAAAATATACCGATGTTTATATGGATCGGATATTCGAGCAGTTGAGTTTTCACGCACCCTTAAGTAAGGTTAGATCGTTTCGATTTGCACTATTTATTATTTCACGCATCGTAGCTAATTCAACGTCCTAGTACCCTATAATTAGCTTGAAACTAAGACAGTGTACTTTCCGTTCCATCTAATCGACTGGAATGCTTAATTTATGGATCATGTTGTGCCGTTTCCATATAGAGCCTATTTTTACAACTGGAGCCAGCCCCCGTAAGAATTTAAAGATGTTTATGTTTCAGTTTTGTAAGGGTCTGCAATATTGAACAATAAGATTTCTTGCTTGATTTGGTAAAAATAACACAAACTAATTTCTATGAAGCCAGCCTAGCTGATTCGAGGAATGTTTGAGCTGACAAGTACCTTTCGATCGGTCTCAAAATCGGTTACTGGTGGATTTTTATCGGTTGCGATTCTAAGCTTGATCACATTGTTCCAGTGTAAACGAAATACTGCATCGAGAGTTAAATACAGTTGAGCCAGCTTTTAATTCCAAATACATAAATAAGAGTGATATATATCGCGACGTGTTTTGGATCTTTGATTCATATCTTAATGCTTTTCGTCTATATTGAAGTCCTGTTTCCCGCCAACTTTATGAATCACTTTAACATCCTCAATCTTCATATGTTTATCCACCGCTTTACACATGTCATAAACATTCAACAGTGCAACATTGACACCCACTAATGCCTCCATTTCCACTCCGGTTTTACCTTCACATCTCACGGTGCTCTCCACTTTGATTGTGAATTCATCGATTATCTCAACAACAACTTCAGCTTTCGTTATGGCTAATGGATGACAAAGAATCACCAAATCCGATGTTTTCTTTATGGCCATTATACCTGAGATTCTAGCAATACTAAGTACGTCCCCTTTCTTGTTTGAGTTGTGCTTTATCTGTTGGACTGGCAGTTCGTTGGAGAATTTGATCAACCCATTAGCTTTTGCCTGACGAGTCGTGACAGTTTTGGAAGATATGTCAACCATTTTTACTTCACCTTTAGCATTGACATGTGTAAGCTTTGAAGCTTTAGTTGAATAGAGTCTTATTGATGGCCTATGGGTCCTCAACATGTTCAATGGTAATGATGATACTTTTCTATCTATATCGATGATGATTTGTTAGTCCTAATTTAATCTCACAAACAATTACAATTCCAAAACTCACCCACCAATCAAAATCATAGGCCTATTAGCCATTTTTGGTAATTCATCTAAGCCAGCATGTTTCTCCTTTTTGTTCTTCACAGCTTTACCAATGACCTCCAAGATCTCATCATCTGAAGCATCTGTTCTAATCAGATCTCTCAACGATACTTCATCATTCCCAAACAAGCAAACTTTCAAGTTACCATCAGATGTGATTCTCAAACGAGTACAATCTGCGCAAAAATCATCCGTCATGGATGTTATGAATCCCAATTTCCCTTGGAAGCCTGGAATCTGATAAGTTTTAGAAGTCTCACCATATTTATGTTCAACTCTTTCAATACCTGGATGTGTATTTTTAATCAATGAAATGATATTTTGGTAGTCCATGACTTTTTCCAGTTCCCATTTGTTCCCATTAAATGGCATATACTCAATGAATCTAACCTCCAATGGATAAAATTGTGCCAATTTCACGAAATTCATAATCTCATCATCATTCAGGCCTTTCACCACAACAACATTTAGTTTCACTTTTGGAACTCCCAGTTCCATAGCTTTTTCTAAACTTTTCAAAACATTACCCAATCCATTTCTTCTTGTGATTAATGTGAACTTCCCCTCCACCAAAGTATCTAGAGATAAGTTTAAAGATGTCAAGCCAGAAGCAGCTAGTTTGGGTAGTTTCCTATGTAGCGCAATCCCATTCGAGGTGATACATATCTCTTTGAGTCCTTCGATCATGTTTAATCTTTCCATGATTTCTAAAATATCTTTCCTCACTGTAGGCTCACCACCTGTAAGTCTTATCTTTTTCACACCTTGTGATACAAACATCTCAGCAATCTTTATGATTTCATCTGTGGAAAGAATGTGAGAGTCTGGCTGTAGTGGGACACCTTCCTCGGGCATACAATAGAGACACCGTAGGTTACAACGCTCTGTGATGGAGATTCTCAAATAGTCATGTTTCCTGTTATAGTTATCTGTGAGGAAATGTGATATTGGTTTGGCATTTTTGATAGCAGCCCAGCGACGGGTGGACTCTGTAGCTGTCCTTAAGGACGTTGAATACAGTCTTCTCCAGAGCATCAAAGTCTATATTCACCAGTCACTAAATCAACGTCAATCTGATCAAAAAGTATAAACTATTGTTCAGTATTCAAATCAGAAACTGATAAGTGATTTCTAAGATTCGGTAAGTACCACAACATACATTTTTATTTCCCGCCGAAATTTAAGCTGACTTCACTACTACGAAATCTTAGTGTTGTATATCATTTATTAGAAATATTAGGCACTCTCAGTGGTTCATCAAGGCGATCATTAGCTGTATGTATCATGGAGATTAGTTATTAGTATATTGTTGAAAGAGAGCGTTCGTAGAAGAGTTGGACGTGACATCATGATTGATCGTTAGTAAAAAAAAATAGCATATCGTTAAGAATGACTGGTATCAGCATATTGGGAATGTTGAAAAATAAAGAGATCTCTTTAAAGCACCACTTTTGTTGATTATTGAGAGTGAACGAAGCATGAGGGCATCAATAATCTATTGAGTGTCAACTGGACGTTGTGTGTTCAATTGGCCAGCGTCTTGATCTTCAGTTGGATTAACTTCAGTCTCACCAGAGGCTCTCAGTTCAGGAGATTCAACTTGTTTCTCAATATCATTAGTCTTTGGTAAATGAGCCTCATCGATGAAATGGCCATTTTTATAAGAGTCAACAATCAATGGGATAGGAACTAGCCAGAATAACACAATATCCAAAACACCATAGAATGCAGCTTCAGAATCTGGCTGGATGACATTACCACCTTCACTCAAACCCCAAGAGACAGGGTAGAGCAAGTAGACAACAACAACGAATGGAACCAATGCATATGTGATCCAATTCTTGGACAAGCTTCTAAATTGATGAGCGGCAAAGATAGAAATGGCAAACAGTTGAGCAGAGACGGCAAAGACCCAGTACCCCCATTTATAGGTTGATTTGATCAAAGAGCCAATCAACAATCCCAAGACAAAGACTTCAGTAGCTGTGATTTGTAAAAACAAGTTATGGAAGATGTGGAAGAAATCTGAGCTTGTCAAGATGTTTTGAGCTAATGTGTTCAATTCAAAAGCATAGAACAACAATGGGAAAGATAAGAACCAGCCAATATATCTTGCATAGAAGATTTGTCTCGTGTTGTCACCAATTTCAATATGGTTGAACTCAGTTTCAACACCAGTCCAACCCAAATTAGAAGCCAATGTGTAATAAGTATAAGCCAAAACAGCACTGATAGCCAGTGGAGCAACATGAGTGGCAGCTCTCAGCTTATTTGATGAGCTGGTTCTGTTTTGGTAGATGTAGAACCCAGCGTGAACTAAAGCGTTAAGACCAAAGACAGAAAAGACGGTCCAATACCAATCTGAACCATGATCAGTGATACCGATCCCAACGTCTGCGGAATTGATTTGAACAGCTTGGTTACCCATGATTAGTTAGTTTGTAATTGATTTGTTTGATTTTTACCTGATTGAATATCAATTGAATTCTGATAAGTGCAAGAGACAGACTAACATGTGGAATGAAGGTGGGAAGCCCTCTTTATATATCCGTCACCATCAACTTCAACCTTCAATTAAAGAACCCTCAAACCATTCCTTACAAAGTCACCTTCAAAGTGTGGAAATTGCGCAACGGGATCATCGGTAGTACACCAATCTGCTAGCACTTCAGTGTATTAGGCAATTTCTCTACAAGGTTCTATGGATTTGTAATTCAACTCACTTATACCTAAAGTGTAAGTTTGTAGCCGTCCGGTTCCTTAATATCCAAGACCTTATAATTAGTAACGCGCTTCATTAGAAGAAGTCACATAAAATTCCAGAATATTTCGAACATCTTTACAAACTCAATTGAATTCTTAGTTTGTGATCAACTATAATTTGGACCCAATGTGGTTAATTAAAATGGCATCACGATCACCGGTTGTATATCAAGAGCCTGTATTTTCAGTAGTGATAATATGAAATGATTCCTGTGTCTACTATGAAATGATGAGGAAGTTGTTTTAATGACGCACGATCAAGAGCAATAGTGGTTTACATACACTCTACGTAGAACGGCTAGAACAAAGTCATGTCATTGTTGTGGATGATTAGAGAATGATTCATTTGACACCTTCGGAAAACACGGTTCTTCATGGATTCCTTGTGGTTCGACCTTGAAGTTCCCAAGTGTTGATCATGTCACAATTCAGGAATTTGGTGTCAAAATTACGCTTTCCGGGCCTTATTCCGATCCAAACTACAAGAAGAGTGGAAATGTTAGGATTGTTTAAATTATGTACAGGAGTGATCTTATTTTGGTGGATATACAGAAATGTTGTGAAGGGTTGTTGGTTCGTAGATGTTCTTGTTTGATCAGCGGTGTTCCAATTATTGAGTGTTCTAGTTCTTCGATATTGGGAACGGGAGCTCTTCACCACCTCTTTCCTCCATCTCCTTCATAAATTTGGCCTTTTTGATGTCCACCATTCTCTTCTCTTTGAAATATTTCACCCAACTCTTTGCACAGTTGTTTTCGTAGTCCACTTCCTGTTTGGAACAAAGTTGCTTTATCGTCCCTTCATTCTTCTTTTCTAATGGATTCTCAATATTGTTCTTATCCAAACACTCAAAGAACATGTCTCTGCTGTCCCAGCACTGCTCTCTCTTGTTTCTGTTTGGAGCTATAGACTCCTTAGGACCACCAAATAATCCCATGACTTAGTCTCTTCCCACTATGTTACCTAGCTTAAAGATCAAGTTCAAGTGTTGAATTCCTAATGATTTCCTAAGAGTAGCTACTTTTTTTTCGATATTGAAAATCAAAAATTTGAGGATCTCCACTAAAATTTGATGCAAATTCTAAGAAACAAACACCCAACGACACTAAGATTGTCATAAAGCCACCTCTTGTCTATCGCACTGATCAAGAGATTCTAAAACAGCATCAACAAACTCAACTAACTCTAACAAATGCACCGATAAACACACAAATCGATAAGCAATTACCTATTAGAAGTGCCCGTAACCAGATTCTGATATAATCCGCGAAACTTTGCGCGAATTGAAACTGTGTTTTGCGGAGTTTTTCCAAAAGATTTTAAATTATTAAAGCGAAAAGGCATAAAAGACCAAAAGATTATAGGAACATCTGATAGGTTGATCAATCATTGGAATTCATAAGGATGTCAAACATAGGTCTAAAGATCCGCCAAGCGGCCCCTTCGATCGATCCAATTGTTGCAGACTACGCCGTTGGTTATATCAACCACGTTCAACACTCTACAACAGACTCTGTTCTTTCTCAACAGTTGAATATTGAACAAGAAATCTCATTCATTAGTGATCTTTTAAGAAATGCAGGTGGTGATGACACCAAGATCTCCAAATTAAGTGATGAATTGAATGCCAAATTAGGCGAAGAATTAAAACAAAACCAATCTAAATTAGAATTGACTGGTGATACTTCAAAGAGATTATTAGATATCAACTTATTGAAGAATCATGCTAGTAAGAGAAACATCAATTCAAGTTTGGCCTTGTTAGGGGTCACTAGAGATATCGAACATAATGGTAGACATATTGAATCTAAAGTGGATAAGAAGAAATTGGAAAAAGCTGAAAAGAAAATCGCCGCAAAAGTTGCTAAAAGAAATAATCAATTTGTTCAATATGAAGCTTCAAAATTAATTAATGAAAAAGCTTCAGAAGAAGATTATGATGAATTCTTCTTGAAAATCAATCCTATTGAATTCGGTTCAGGTGCCGGTAAATCAAAGGATATTCATTTAGACACTTTTGATCTTTACGTTGGTGATGGTCAAAGAATCTTGGCTGATGCTCAACTATCTCTAGCTTATGGTCATAGATATGGTTTAGTTGGTCAAAATGGTATTGGTAAATCTACCTTATTGAAGGCTCTTTCTAGAAGAGAACTAAACGTTCCTAAACATATCACAATTCTTCATGTTGAGCAAGAAATCACAGGTAGTGAAATCACAGCTATTCAATCCGTTTTGGATGCCGATGTTTGGAGAAAACAATTGTTAACAGAGGAAAGAAAACATAATGAACGTATTGCAGAGATTGAAGAGTTGAGAAAACAATTTGATGAAGAAAGTTTAGAGGTTAAAAAATTGGATAATGAACGTGATGATTTAGAAAATCATTTGCAAGAAGTTGCTGAAAAATTATACGAAATGGAATCTGATAAAGCTGAGTCAAGAGCCGCTTCTATTCTTTTCGGTTTAGGTTTCACCAAAGAATCACAACAAAACCCAACAAACTCCTTCTCTGGTGGTTGGAGAATGAGATTAAGTTTGGCAAGAGCCTTGTTCTGTAAACCAGATCTATTGTTATTAGATGAACCTTCCAATATGTTGGATGTTCCTTCCATTACTTATTTGGCCAATTATCTACAAACTTATGAATCAACAGTCCTTGTTGTTTCGCATGATCGTGCATTTTTGAATGAAGTTGCCACTGATATCATTCATCAACATAACGAAAGATTGGATTACTATAGAGGTGCTGATTTCGATTCCTTCTATTCAACAAGAGAAGAAAGACGTAAGAATGAGTTACGTGAATACGAAAATCAAATGGCTTATAGACAACATTTACAAATTTTTATTGATAAGTTTAGATACAATGCTGCCAAATCGTCAGAAGCCCAATCTCGTATCAAAAAATTGGAAAAATTGCCTGTTTTGGAACCTCCTGAACAAGAAAAGACAATCACTTTCAAATTCCCAGATCCAGATGGAATCTCTCCACCAATCGTTCAATTGAAAGATGTTTCGTTTGGTTATAATCCAAATGATTTATTATTGAAGAATGTTGAATTAGACATTCAACTAGATTCCCGTATTGCTTTAGTGGGTGCAAATGGTTGTGGTAAAACAACATTATTGAAAATCTTGATGGAAAAATTACAACCTCTTGATGGGTTTGTCTCTAAAAATCCAAGATTAAGAATTGGGTATTTCGCACAACATCATGTCGATGCAATGGATTTAACAACATCTGCTGTTGACTGGATGTCTAAAACTTATCCAGGTAAAACCGATGAAGAATATAGACGTCATTTAGGTTCTTTTGGTATCTCTGGTACTTTAGGTTTACAAAAAATGCAATTGCTATCAGGTGGTCAAAAATCAAGAGTTGCATTTGCCTCATTATGTTTAAACTCCCCTCATATCTTGATTATGGATGAACCTTCAAATCATTTGGATACCTCAGGTTTAGATGCCCTTTCCGATGCATTGAGAAATTTCAAAGGTGGTGTGTTGATGGTCAGTCATGATGTTAGTGTCATCAATCAAGTTTGTAATGAGATTTGGGTCAGTGAAAAAGGTGGTGTTACCAAGTTTAATGGTACTATTTATGATTATAAGAAGTATATTCTGGCTGCTGCAGATGCTTCAGGTGTTGTGAAGAAACATTAGAATGAATGTCATGATTTGCTTCAAATGCTCGATGCGTAGAACTTTTCAATAAGAGTAAGGTTTCCTCTACAAATTGACGATTTTAAAAATAAAGCTAATCATGCATATTTGAAGTATAAGACTTGAACTATAACAGAAAAAAAGTTGTAACAAAACTGGAACGAAAAAACTATAACGGATACCTAAAAGTTTTCAATTGTTTAAAGAACATAACAGCGTAAGAAATTGCCATGGGAAGAATTCTCAAGGCATATGTATGATGATTTCAATCAAGCGATTTATTGACCGTCACCAGACTTGTCATCTGATTTGTCTGAATCATCATCATTGTCATCATCGTCGTCGTCATCATCATCATCATCATCATCATCATCAGAGTCTTTGGTTGGAGAAGTAACAGCTGATGAGATGGAAGAGCTTGGAGAAGTAGCGGCTGATGAGCTTGATGTAACAGCCGAGGACTTTTTGTCATCATCATCATCGTCATCATCATCTTTATCATCGTCCTTATCATCGTCATTATCATCGTCATTATCATCATCATTGTCATCATCATTGTCGTCATCATTGTCCGAACCTCTCTTCTTATAAGCTGGTCCAGCATTTGGAGCACCAGTTGGGGCGCCTGTTGGGACTGGATTTTGGACAGTTGGAGATGAAGCCAAAGTAGTTGGGGAGTCTGAAGAAGCAAGGGTTGGTGCTTCACCATACATATCGGCCGATGGAATTGGAGGAACAGTGGCACCAGAAGGTGGGATATCTGAAGTATATGACCAAGTTGAAGTGTTTTCGCCAGCTGCATTTGGAGCCAAAGCGGATTCTGTACCATTAGCAGCAGATGGGATAGCAGCACCATTGGCTAAGATGGCAAATAAAATTGTGTTTAAAACAGTTTGTGGAAGCATTTTGGTAATGGTTGTATCTAGTATAAGATTTGGAGTAAAGTTATATAATATCAAATTAAATGATCCCAAATGGTACTTCAATCTGGGGGATTCAAGCCATATTTATAATTTCCGAAGTCCAAGTAGCCCATGGCGATGTCATCGTGAATAAATATTGACACTAATGGTATGCTATGCGTGTAATGACAGTCGTTGATGATCTTTCAATATAGTTGAGCCATCGAGGTTATGGAATTTCAAACACTTGCTTAACAGCCCACATCCAAGGATATAAGCCGAGAATTCTGGCTTCAAACAACTATTAATAGCTTGATCTTGGCCATTCATACCGTTTGACATACCAGGTTAGATGTAAATAGTAGATCTGAGTTCGTTTCTCTAACGTTTTTTTCTTACAACCCTCTGGTTTTGAGTTGCTGATCATCGAAATCGAGCACCTAATCTCGTTCCCGGCAACCATAACTTAAGCTTTGATGATTGGTATGTCATAATGAAGGGTTACCTTTAAGCAACCATTGGCTATCATTACTCATTATCCTTATATTTCTGTTTTCACCCGCTTTAAGCTCTTTTCTTCAAGACTTATTGTTTCAAAAATCTTGAGTCTTCAACTAGCGCTCATGAGATCTTGGACCGTCATCAACACTCTCGTGTTCTATTTTAAAACAATAACTCAACCCCTTTGTTTATTAAATCTCTCAATCTCTATGATCTGATCTCGATCTATTCCAAAGTTAGAAAATAGCTATGCCACCTTTGGCTTCTGCTGTATCGAATTTTCTTATTCATAGCCTCAGGGGTCGTGATCTACAACACCCCTGGAATTGGTGCTGTGGGGCCACTATTTTTATAGAATACCAAAAGGCATTGTCAAGCCTTCACGCTCGAGCTTACCCTTGAACAAGGCAAAATGATCAGGGCGTTATTAATTAGGTATGCTACTGCTGGGAAGTACGAGGTGGAATTGTGTCAAATTTTTAGTACAAATACGAAGCTACTCAGTTATTTTTAAAAACAGCATTGTTCATCAAGAGTCAAAGCTTACGTAGATACAGCCATCGACTAGTAATAAAAGGGCTCCATACTCAATACCTACATCTATAAATCCAGGTTTGATAAAAAGTAAGCTATTGAGAAAGGTTGTTATAGCCTCTCTATAGAAGAGCGACAAATTTACACGTGTATTTTGACAGATATATATTTTCGCGAGGAAGGTTATAACTTGAAATCTCTATAAGAGTTTCCTTTACTGGTTTTTAGCCAAGGTAACATCATTAGTATTGAAGTACCTAATAATGTATGGCTGTCGCCTGGAAAGAAAACTACAGAGCTTATAAAGTATCAAAATAATTGGATTGGCTGAATAATAAACACCAAAAGATGGAACATGAAAGATAGCGGAAACGAATTCATCAACAACGTCAATTGAAAAAAAGTGACTCCACGAGAATTAAAAAGTTTTTTTTTCTAGTTTATAACATATTTTTTACCAAACAAAAATGAAAAGAGCGAAACGTGACAGCTATACAGTTTATAGTTTTATCAAAAAACGCACGGAATAGCAAATAACCTTAGCTCCATATCAACTCATATGTTGATCTTGTTGAACATCGATAAAAGTTGCTCAAGGATATCAAAAAATCTAGTATTGGGAAGTAGCATTCAAACCAGCTGCTGTTGGAGCTGAAGATGCAATTGAAGATAAATCTACTGATGGGGCTGATGATGGAACTGATGATGGGACTGATGGGGTTGGGATGTGGAATTTAGATAATAATGATTCGATTTTACCCAAGTTTCTCTTTGAATGTTCTGGGACTTTTGGAACAGTACCGTTCAATGGGCCAGTAGCATTGGCTGGTGGTTGTTGTTGGAAATCTCTCTTTTGGAATGGAGCTGAGGCTGGACCAGTTGAGTTTTCAGGATGAGGGAATGGAGAAGAGGCGTTGAATGGTGGGACTGGACCAGAAGCGTTGAAACTTGGTGCTTCTGCGAATGATCTTTTAGCGAATGAAGCTGGACCAGAAGCGTTAGAAGGTGGGAATGGACCAGTAGCATTGATTGGACCAGTGGCATTGAATGGACCAGTAGCATTGAAAGGTGGTGGTGGTAACTGAGCATCTGATGGGCCAGCGAAGTCTCTTTTTGCGAATGAACTATTAACAACTGGTGGTAAGGAAAAGCTTGGGACTGGGATAGAGAAAGATGGGAATTCTCTCTTGAAGTGTGGAGCTGAACCGTTAACTGGACCAGTAGCATTGGCAGTTGGTGGTGGAGCTGGAGATGAAGCATTAACAGGAGCTGGAGATTGTGGAATAACAGCAGCGTTGACAGCGACGGCAGCGACTAAGACGCTTTGTAAAACAGATGAAGCAGAGACCATTTTTGATAGATATTAGTTTGTGGTAGAGTAGTAGATAAGCTCTGTTTGATAAAGAAGAAAGAAATAGTGAACCTCAATTCAGGAATATTCAGGAAATCATGTATACTTTTATATCTTTCCAAGATTTAGTAGAACATATTTGTTTGACACCTTCAAGCATCTAGAACTGTGCAATCTAAGAGCCTTGGGTTTCGACTTTGAGTTGGGAGGAGGTCCTTGCTTCAGCAAGCGTTTTGGCAAAATTGTGGTGTACATCATACACTTTGATTTACATCATAGTGAAGTTATATGTGTACAACTTATGAAGTTAACCAAAGATAGAGAGAGTCAAAACTGTACGAGTAGCAAAAAGAAATGAAACGCTACATACTATCTGCGATTGATTACACTTTTTCATCTCTGATTGCTGATCTGCTATAGCTATTTCGCAATGGAAATCTCAAGATACAAGTTGAATTTCTTCCAGGATCAGTGATTAGAAAAACGAATAGTGGCTTTGCAATATTCAGATCAAAGGTACAACAGTCTTTGCGATTTTTACCCTTTAAACAGCTTCAACAACTTCTTCGGTTTTTTTTTCTAAACTAGCACCTTGAGCATATTAATGGCACCCCCTGATATACACTATACCGCTTCAACAGTCGAGTTTTTCTTTTGTTAACCCTCAACTGAAAGCAATACACAGCAAGAGGTTTCTTTGTACTGTTCAAAAAGTTTTTCCGTCAAGCGCAAATTAACATGCACCGCAAATCTGTTAATCGGGATCCAAAACTTGAAATTTGTATTGTAGTGCAATCTGAAATCTTGAAGAATCTCAGAGATTCCACTAACGGTTCTCAAAAAATTTCGATCAATATTATTATAGAGGTGTGGATCTTTATATTCTTTGGGTGGGATAATTTTCTCTTTACAGGAGATCGTTTGAGGTCTCCTTGGGAACGAGGTATTCACAACTTCCCATCTTTAGCAAGAACTTGAGAGACGGTGTTTTCTTGCCTTTATGACGACGTTGTTGGTTAAGAAGCACCATGACAAGCTTCATCGTTGGCAACGCTTTCAAAAGCCTCACAGCCTTGATTTTGCTTAATTCAGGTACCGCAATTAACGCGTAATCAAGAAGGTTGGAAAGCATGGGCCCTGTGGGAGCTGTGAGCTTTGTAGCTTTGTATGTATGGTGAAACTCAGGGGCACGCCTAGATACGCTACTCAACACTACTGTATCGTTACTCCAATCACAAGAGGCCCGATTGACCTCAAGTTGGAATTCCAAAGTAGGGAATCTTAGCGTACAAAAGATGAACTGCTTCTACTGATACTTCAGAGATAAACAATACCTGCTCAGTTGTCCTCAGTAATGATGTGGATCCTCATTGGCTCTAGAAACATCATCCTTGTGGTGAACTCAGCTGTTGGGCTTTTCGACTGTTGATGTGTTTGCATGATTCCACTCCCATCCAGAAACCTTAAAGGATTAGCTACGAATCAAAAGCCATTTGACACCTTAATCAGTAATGCGCTAAGCAGTTGGAGATCAACCGATCAACATTTTTCCAACCAATAGGATACCATCATGACCAATACGCTAAACAAATTATCCTTGAAAGCCTATACGAAAGCTCAAGCTCAAGAGTTTTGATACTTCGGAGGACCTTACTGGATAACTCCGTTAGCTGCAACTGCTTTTCAAACCGAAAAAGGGTTAGGATTTCCACAAGTTGTATACGATTTTATAGACATCTCCAGATAGAGTACACTGTGTGTCGTTCTTGTGAATGCCAGCTCGTGTCTCCAAATTCTAGTTTTACAGAGTGGTGGTAAAGGTTTTCGCTTTTTAGTAGGCTGCTAGCCACAAATCCGGAGCTAAAAGCTGAAAGTATAGCCTATGTATATGCGCTTGTGCGTTGGTGACAGGAAGATTTATGAAATTAAACAAAAGCTTATCACGAAACTATTCAGCAAGTGACTCACGCCAAAGAAAGATAATTCACCAATGATTATTTAAGGTACGCGTCTCGAGAAACCACGGGCTATAACGTGTTGGTGAAATTTTTTTTTGGGGGTTTGTGGTTCTATCGAGATTTGGAAATCAGGATATACCGATATACCTATCGTTTTTCGGAGGATCAACACCACTATATTGACTGGAATGGAGGTGTGTAAGGTTGAAGTAACTTTCTGCACTGATAATTCAGCAAAGCGCACTGTTCAAGGGACGAATCATTTGCAGTGAAAAGAAGCACCAATTCGCTTAACAACTGAATATGTAAGACTCACCTCTATATGACTTGCAGCATGCACCTCAAAATCTTAGCACGTAATACGTACTCGATATGAGCATTTAACTCAGTTTTTGATTTGTTTCAGTTTTATCTTTGTTACAAATCACTGTTAAACATAAGAAAACATTTTCAGTCGTCGTATTAGTAGTAGCCTTTACGTCTCCTTCTGGAAATCAAGAATTCCACAATCATGAAGCGTAATATCTCCTTGACTGGAGCTTCAAGTTCCTCTGAACGTGGACCTTGACGATAGCAGCAGCTCCACTGGGGAAAGAATTATGGACGGACACTCTTGATTTGACTTTTCTTCTCTCTAGTCAAATGCCAACAATTCAACTTTTTCAGCAACTGTTCGAACGGATTTTGAACTTCATCACTGAATAAAAGAAACACCAATTTCACTTTTTACGCGTGAGCTTTGAATACCAAAGTGGTAAACATTGTAAATTTATCATTAATTGATCTACATATGATATATTGGACACTCTTTGAGGCTCTCTTCAAGTAGGTACAAATCACAATTTTATTAATTTTATAATGGTGCTAGTAAAACCATACACATGTGTTTAGATCGGTGCCATATCCGAGCTTGTGCAATTCTTTGAATATATATAAGTTCGAACCAACAGGTCATGTGGTGCACTTTGAGATAAAGCCTCATCACTCTCAAAAGATTTGATAAATTCTCCCATTTTCATCGAGATATGATGCAGCGTGCAACAACTACAAAGAATTCATCAACTTAAACAGGAACATCAATTACTGAATATATAAATACTGTTATGAAAAAGATCATTTTCGACAAAAAAAAGTGTTCACTGCTTTAGTACAGCGTAAAATGAAGGGACCATAAGAGCACCTGTACCATGAGAATGCGACCTTTGAAAATAAAATGCACAAAAACAAAATGTCATTTGTATTGACAAAGATATAAAAAAGACAAATCAATGTGTGTGATAAATGCAGACGTGAATGATGGTGATCAAAGAAAGAAAAATTTCTAAGTATGAAACCTATCATGAGAGAGAAATGAATATTTTGTTTTGTGAGATAAGAATGCAATAAATAAAACAGTCTTTCCAAAGATTCTTAAAGAATAATGTTTATGAACCTCTTCCAAGGTTTACCTTTCAACTCTTCTTTCAATTCCAGATCTTCTTGTTGTAAAATCTCAGGATCAAAGACTGTTCTATCTTTGACCAAATCAATTTCCTCAGCCTTGATAAATAAGATCCAATTTTTGGTGTAGATTTTATGACCAATATAGAAAACAAGCAAGAAGACAGCACCCAAATAATTTTGGAAAAAATTGGTTGCACTTGCCTGAGCATTGTTGTTCAATGGGAACAATGATATCCAGAAATGAGCAATCAAAATCAAGATATTTGCAAAGATAGCATAAAAAGAGGTCCAAACACCACCTGGACATACAAATCCTAGTTCATTCAAGCTATAACCTTGTGCTTTCAAAGCAGCTCTGTAACGGACATGACTCATGGAAATAGTGGTCCATGTAAAGATACCTGATAACCCAGAGATAGACAACAACCAAGTGAAGATTGAAGATTGATTATCATAAGAAGCAATGAAGCTGAAAATTCCAACGATACATGACACCATCATGGCTCTTGTTGGTCTTTCATTCTTATCAACGAAATCAAACCATTTTGGTGCAAACCCTTGTTGGGCCAATGAATAGAAAGTACGAGCTGAGGAATATAGGGCAGAGTTACCAACGGATAGAACGGCCATCAAAATAACAGCGTTGATGATATGTGGGACGATTGCAACACCATGGGTTTCAATGGCAATGACATATGGTGAGACTGGAGCTCCTGTAGAATCTGAAGAGCCCATCAATTTGTCTGAGTCATGAGGAACCAACAACCCGACAACGATGATGGAGAAGAAATAAAAGACAACAATTCTATAAAAAATAATCTTCATAGCTGTTGAAATGGATCTTCTTGGGTTCTTCATCAAAGAAGCGGATAAAATTGAGAATTCTGTACCACCAAATGAAAAAGCTGAAGTGATAAATGTAGCACAAACACCTTTGAATCCATGAGCAAAAGCACCAGTTCTCCAATACAACCCACCGAGGTTCCCAGCATTACCAGCTTTGCCCGTGTCGATACAAAGACCCAAGATACTAAAACCAAGAATCATTGACACTTTAAAAGTGTTCAAAATGAATTCAGCCTCGGCATAACCTCTTGCACCGACAAAATTAACAATAATGATCAATGTTAAAAAAATTGCAACGAAAATATCAGAGTTGACAGAATCATTCCAATATTTGATTGTCATGGAAGCAGTGACCAACTCTAATGGTAACACGGTGAACCAATTGATGGCATAATTCCAAGCAACGGCAAATCCAAGAGATGGATCAACTAATTTGGCACAATAAGCATTATAACTACCACTGATTGAAGAGTAGGAGACAGCTAGTTCACCCCCTGCAAGCATGGTACAGAACAACATGGAACCGATGAGAACATATGAGATCACTAAAGCGGCTGGACCACCATATGAAAGGGCTTTACCATTACCAACTAAAAGACCGGTACCACAACCACCAGCAATGGCAATCATGGCAACATGACGAGTCTTCAAGTTCTTTTTAACTTTTGGACCACCTTCTCTTGTTGATTGTGATTCTGTGTCATTGACGATCTTTGCTATTGATGAATCTTCTTCTTTTCTCTTGAAAGAATCTTTAAACTCTTCCCATCTTGATAGATTGGTTTGTTCTGGTTTTTGATAAGTTTCAAAATTGGCCAAGTCTGAAGAGTCTGTTTTAGGATCTAGATCCTCCATAGGATACGATAATGGAGGTGGTTTCTTTATATCTGAATTGGACATGATTTATGAATTATAATTTATGATTCGAATGAGACAACCAAAAGTTTAACTTCTGACTGTAAATCTAATATCTGATGTGATTTTGTGAGAATGAAACTTGTTGAAGTGAATATGAACTGATGTGATGGAATATGAAAGATGGAACGTGTAGACTGACTTTGAGCATATAAGCTATGAGTGTTTGAGGTAAGTGTATATGTGGATGTGGTCTTGTATAAAATCTGGATCAAGAATCAAGTACGAAGAGTTAAACTGTTGTAAAGAAACAAAAAACGGATGTGGGCTTTATTTTTATTATATTTGCAGCTCTGATAAATTTTTCTAGTTTATGTAACCCACTATATATCGCAAGGAATTTACTGAATAACTACGGGACAACATTGATATAAAACAGATCCGTAGGAGCTATGGGATCCGCATTGATTGGAGATAGCTCCACTTTAGAAAAAGATCAGTTTTCTTATCTTCAAAAGTACGTGACCTTCTCTCAGCCTGTGTAGGGCATCTTCAGGTATTTCAGGCAAAATTATCTTTTCTTTTCTTTCCCTCGAGGTTAAAATTTTGCAACGGTTTCGGAATTAAAAAATATTGCGCGTAATCTTAGGCGAAGACCACCAAAAACACAGAACTGAGGGACAATTGAGGGCCATAGTAAAGGCGAGTTAATACGGTGGTTTTGTAGTGAGGATGGTGAAATATGGGGATCTATGTGTTATTACGTTACAGTTCAACAAGTCTTGTGGGTTAGAAACAAACTCTGAGTCCGTCTTCAACAGTTCCTGACGTCGCCGGTTATAACCACTAAGACCTGTCAAGGTTAATATAGCCGATGGATTTAAGCAGTCTGAAATCCTGTTATAAGCCTGTAGTTTCCCTTCAATTGAGTATTGGAGTTGTTGATGAAGTTATTTAGCAGTACGATGCTGTTCTAGTTGTATGGCTGCACTCTCTCCACCAGCTGGGAGTCTTTTTTGAATCATATCGTCAAGAGTTGCAAGAGTTTTCGTGCTCAATGCTCCAAATCACCCGTTTGCCTCTGTAATTTGGTGCCCTATGATTTCGAGTAGTAGAGAAACACAGCCAAAGGGAGTACGTGGTTTATAAACACATAGTGTCGGTTGAATCAGGCACTTGAATCATGATTTCGTCATATCTTTGATCATAATCTGGAGAAGCAAGTCTCCTTGATAGCCAGTTCAAGGGCTTTCTCTTTTTTTCGTTCTTGTATTGTTCCAAGTTGTTAATATTGGCGAGCTTATACTGCAAGCGAAGCATAAAACGTATTCGCGAAGGCATATAAGTACTATCAATACATCAGAGCCGAGCGACACAGAAACATGAATGTTAACTAACTATGACAGAGCCTTGTTGATCTTTGTATGATGGAAAGGTCATTCACATTCTACCGTTCACGGTTAGACTGAGAATAAACCTTGGAAGTCAACTGTATCTCATTGGCACATTGAGAACAAAGAGCCTCATGCCAACGGCCTCTTGCCATAGAACGGTCATGAACGGGTGTATGCATTAGAGTATCATACGACAACTTTAGAACTTATGCCAGGATACATATAATGGGTATTATCTTGTGATTGGTGTAATAACTCATCGCTACGGTGCGAAATGGCATATTCGAACTTTTAGTCATTCAATGGGTGTCAACATACACACAAGAAATTGGACCTGGTGATATCCAAAAAAACACAAGAGTATTTTGTTAGCAGGTTACAACAAAGCACACTTGGCTATTCGACCGGCCAGGTGTTGCTGAGATTTTGTTGTTGAGAATTCTGTTGTTATAACTGAATAAAGGTGTCATAATATTCCTAAGTCCGCTGATCAAGTTGAAGAGTGAAGTAGATCTCTATACCGACCACGGATCAATTGTTAAGGACCGTCCCACCAGAAACAGATGTATTGCTTCGTAACAATCACTATACGTGTTCAGATTTGATTCTTCGTGCTTATAGTGCTCTCGAATCTTGATATTCTTGAGGCTTTCGCTTTTAATATTACTTTGAATTGATAAGAAACGCCATTTGCCACATCTTCAATCATCGGATCGGTACATATATAAGTCCTGAGCTGAAATGTTGGAATATGGCTCTGTTGATTTCAAAGCTTTGATCGGCCTTTGAGTTCAAGTAAGTGTGCTTTGATCATTGGCTTTTTAACTAGATCAATTCAAGATCTATATTGAATACACCGAAATGTATAAGAGGAAGTTTGATCTATTGTTGCAGTTAATGAATCAGACTGACTATATCAGTCACTCTTGAGTACATGAGACGCTGAGTGCTAACTTACTATTGAAAGTGTGTCTGGCAGTTTTTCCTTTTTGAAGCTTAACGCGCCACGATTTGAACCACAATGATCTCACGCTCGACCTTATACATTTTATCGATCCAATTTGAATAAACTTCGGCATGAAACTCAGTCTTCCCTACTGGTTCAATTGCAATAAAGTTCTGGCTCTAGCAGTATGTTGTTATTTGAGCTGGTGAAGTCAATAGCCATTCGATCATTTTTGTGCTGTTCAGAATATCTGAGCCACTATTTGAAATTTTTCAGGTTTATCTTCAATCAAAACACCCTCCACAGCTCAAGATATGATAACAAGAAATCAAAAAATTGAATAAGTTATCCGTTTTGGAGCACATAAGCATACTTTATGGCTTTGAAGATGATCGGAACATCTCTTTTTTTACACAGTTCCACAGCGGTCGCTTTTATTTGATCATAATCAACACAAAATCACCACAACGAAAAAAATCAGTAGATAAAGAAACAGGATTTCCATCTTCAACTGTATGTTCCAATGCTTATATTCACATTTAAATCTTTCTTCTACGATTGCCTTCTCTTGGTTAGCTAACTGAAATCGTAAAATGTCAAGATACACAAAAATTTATAGGGCAACATATACACAAGCTCATATTATTGGGTAAGTCGCACAAGATACTTCCAGACAATTGATGTGAAACTAACAGCTCGAAGGTTTTTATCCTTCACTCAGCCAGGGATTTGGTCTGCCTTAGCTAATCTAGGTGCTGGTGGTTTACAATCAGTAACTACTTCAAACATTGCAAATGCAATTTTGTTTGGGATCATGTTTGTTCTTTCTCCTATGTTTGCAATCTTGATCAATAAAATTGGAGTGAAACCGGTCATCTCATTTGGTACCTTGGGATATGTTATATGGAGTGCTGGGTTATATCAAAATTCAAAAGATGGGACGGAATGGCTAATCATGCTTGGAGCTGCGACTTGTGGGATTTCAGCTAGTGCATTTTGGAGTGGTGAAGCTACAGTTGCGATATTATACCCAGATGGAAACTTACGAGGATTGTTTGTTGGTACCTGGCAATTATGGAACAAGGCCGGTGGGTTGATAAGTGGTGCTATCACTGTAGCTTTGAATTTCAAAAATGGGAACTCTGGTGGTGTTTCCTTGAGCACTTATAAAGCGCTACTTGCAATACAATGTCTAGGCTTCCCCGTATCATTTTTATTATCACCACCTGAAAAATTGATAAGAAGTGATGGTAAGAGATTAAAGTCAAATAAGACACAAGAACCAATATCTTCAAGAATCAAGACATTAGGTAAAGTTTTCCTCAAGAAGGAAGTTCTTTGTCTGACTCCATTGTTCATCTCCAATGTTTGGTTTGCAACATGGCAATCGAATTATATGACACATCATTTCAGCGTTCGTGTTAGAGCCTTAAACTCTTTATTGACAGCATTGATCACAGGTGTAACGGACTTAGTTGCAGGTGCACTGTTAGATATCAAAATGAGAAAATCTGTCAAAGTTAAGGGATCTTGGCTTATCATTTTATTACTTCTCACAGCATTCTTTATTTATAGTTTCATCATTCAACATGAATTTGACGTTGATCCAGAATCCGGTATAGATTGGACTGGTAATCCTCGTTATGCCAAAAGTTTCATCCCGTTCCAAGTCTTCAAAATTGGTGGTGAATTGGTCTTCAATTGGTTATATTGGGTCATTGGAGCTTATCATTTCCATCCTTCTGAAGTGTCTTATGTTTCCGGTATAATCAGATCGTTTGAAAGTTTTGGTCAATGTATGGCTTTTGTTGTTGGGACTGTCAACACGAACGATATGGATAATTTGATCGTTGCAGCTGTTGCTTTTTTCCTATCCGTTCCCTCTGTGACTTATATTGCATTCCAAGCTGATGATGAAGATGTTGTTCCTGCTAAATTGGAAACAGAAGATGAAA